>ML407330.1:0-14025 GCA_005239525.1 Nicotiana knightiana | reverse complement strand
AGAAGATTGGTCTACAAGAACTTGACTATCCCTAGCAAAAACAAACTCAGCAGGGATAATTTCGACTCCAGGTTCACGAAGGCATTCGCCTCTACCTCTAGATAGAGACCGAGAAACCCTAAACCTTGGAGAAACTAGAGATCTAGTTGAAGAAGAAGGGACTATATGAGGAGAAGAGGAGCCCCTCGAAGTAGTGGATCCTAGACTTCTAAGTCTACCACCCCTCCGACTCCTAGTCGGAGCAGAAGATGTCGTTAAACTTTCAATATCAATTACTCCTTGAGGTTGGTTTGAAGAAGACATGTTTGCAAAGGCAAGAAGAAAGTTCTTTACAAAAGACAAAGTTAGAAAAGTGTTTCGTGGAAGCAAAGAAAAGAAGAACGGTATTTATACTTGAGGACAACCGTCAAACATAGGAAAAAAAGAAAAATAATGATGAAAAGTATAATTGAAGATGTCACTTCGGGACTGGAACAGCCGCAAAAAGCCCTAAAAGGTGCCGAGTAAATGCAGAACCAATCCAAAAAGGACNAAAATATTCCCGCCATAAATGAATATCCACTTACCAAATATTAATTGTTAAATATATGGTAAGTGGGGGACTATCTGTATTGGGAAAAAAAGAGTTTCAAACGTAAGCCAGCTTTTGACAACTCAGCCAGTCACGCGGACACAGGAAAACGTGATAACTGGATGTGATACTTTGAAGAGGTACGGTACAAAGAGGCACGATTCAATAAACCCTCGAACTTATCAGCCACGGGAAACTCAACTTGATCAAAACAAGAGAGAGGCACGGTCAGAATGAATCTAGACAAAGCTACGGGCAGATTCAAAGACCCACAATTGATTACTCGAACGTTATGTAACCGTACCCCAATTACCGTAATCCTTTGTAACGCCTCATTAATGTCATAATTAGTCATTAATGAGAAACCATAGCAAGAGTTGTACGTTACAAGAATCTCCTATATAAGGGAGGGGAATACAGCTTGTAAAGGCATCTGATTCTCGAATATAATGGATTTCAATTTTCTATATTTCTGCAATATTGTCTATTATTTATTTTTCTCCATTTTCTTGATTATCAGTAACCTGTATTCATCTTAAATATAAGATTTAGTCAAAGGGTCTAATTCTTTGGTTAAACAGCTATTTTGACACAAATAATATTAAATAAAGAACAATTATGTATGAATATAGGTTATTATTGCAAAATTAGATAAATAACTTAAAAATTCTAACGTAATTATTAAATGAAGTAAAATACTTAAAACATATATTATAGTTGCAAAATAATAAATTTAGGTAACTAAGTCATCCCAAAATAATTTAAAGGGATAATCACTAAATATTTATATAATTTAAATGCAAGAAAATTAATTTAAAGCTCTGAAAATTATGAAAAAATGTAAAAAATGCTTGTATAGATTTGTCAACAAAATAATGATGCGAAAATGCTATTTTGAAATTATATATATTTTGAAAAAATATGAGGACAAAATTGGGTATCAACGGCTATTAATAGGCAAGGTTTTTTTAACATGGAAAACTTCTAGGAAAGGCCTACAAATGCACTGTGGAAAATAAAATCACGATCAAAGAAAATGTCCAATGAAGGTAAAGAAACTAGTGAACCATGTAGTTTGTTATGATACCTAATCTTGGGTTTATACCTCAGTCAGGAACTCAGCAGTCCACTCAAAAGACTCAATCCAGTCAGCAGACAGCTCAACAATACACTCAGACTACTCAGTCCAGTCAGCAAGAAACTCAACAACAATGTGATGTTTCTCAGTCCAGTCAGCAAGCAATTCACTCCAGTCAACTTTTCACTCAGCAAGCCAGTGATGTTTCTCAACAACCAAGTCAAAAAAGAACCAAGTACACTCCAAGAAGACTAATTGATTCAGACTTTGGGACTAAAACTGACCCAGTATTGAGGCCTAAAGTTGTCTATGAGATTATGACAAGGCTTCAACTGAAGAATTAATAGCAAAATACTGGGAAAGGAAGATAAACTTCACAGGAGATAACATTGGTACCTCACAGCCAACAAATCTTCCATATTCCCCAACAAGGACTACTTTGAAAGGCAAATAAGCAATGACAAGAAATTAGTTACTGGGTGTGAAGGAGAAAAAAATTCGAAAGCCTCAAACAAGAAAGGGAAAGGGGAAGTAAAGTAACAAGTTATTTGGGATGACTGTAATTGAAAATTTATTTTTGTGATGATTGTAATAGAAAAGTAACTCACTTCCATGTTAATAAACAAATAAATATTGTGAGATTTGTGTAAGTTTTTGGCTCACATATTTATTTGTCTAATAGCTATGTTTGTTAGGTAAATATTCCAGCAATAATGTATGTTTGCATCTTTGATTAAGCTCCATAGTAGAGCCTTCTTTTGTGCCAACTTTATTGTCATTTCTCTTGTTAGGATAAATGATACATTAATAGATGGGAAATTTCCTTGTAAGAACATTTCAAGTACATTTCAACTTGAACAAAATAACTTAAATTCATTGAAAACACATGAAACTGAAACAAACATGACCATCAAAGAACCAAAAGGACCATTACATTGTTGTTGACAACAAAAATAACCAAACATCCATAACTCCTAGCCACTAAAATAAGAATAAAGACAACCCACAAAATAACAACAAAAGCTTCATCCTTCGTAATTTATCCTCCATCATAGACACTGCCACTAAATTGGTTGAGTTAATGCCATCCATTTCTGCCACAAAGTTCTTCAGTTTCACCTTTTCTTGACAAATAGCATCCTCTAAGTCAGCCACCATCTTATTCAAATTATTCCTTTCTACTTCTACGCATTTCAATGAGTTATTCAAGTTGCTTACCACCATTTTCACATGTGGTGGCATATCTTGGTCGCGCCATTCCCAAAGACCACATAACGATTCTTCATCAAAATGAGGGTATTGCTAGAATCTACATCCAGCATTTGTAGGAGTCTTAGCCACAAAATGATTAGCAATCCCGCAACCACATCGACAAGACAGATCAGAAGCAATTGAATTCTCATACATGGTGGGCTTGTATTTTCCTAAAAATAATAGCTTTTATAAGCAAAAACAGGTTTAGAAGAGGAATGGAACAAAACAATTATGACCTGGAAGGAGGAATCAATTTTGAGGAGGAAGAAAAATGGGAACTGCCCTAATTTGATGAAGATATGGGGTTAAAATGAATTGGATAGGTGAAATATATTTGTTTTACCATGGGTTGGTCCAAAAAATGGGGCGGGTGGATATTTGGGGCGGGTTGTAAATGATTGAGGAGATATAGCCATGTGGCGCAATGAAATCGTGTCAACACATTAAATGGGAGGACCACAGATGGCTCTGTTAGTGCAGGGGTAATATCAGGCCCGAATATAACGTTGAGTGTATTGTCGGACAAATAGGTGGACAGATCTCGATACTACAAGGATATTTTTAACCCTTTTCCATTTTATTTATTTAAAGACCCCAGTCTTAATAGAAGATCACGATATTGAAGAAAGGCCTTGAATAAATGAGGGCGAGGAATATACTGACGTACTGATTAGGTCTGTCAAAGAGTGTAGACTGAAGGTAAATTTTGTGCCGTATATTACAAATTTAATTCATTGTAGCAAATACTATCTTTTTGTTATAAATAGAATTCTATTTAGAGTGAAAGTCTATCTTTTAGAGAGTTTTACTTTGTGGCTAAGTCATTTTTCCCTTATAAATAGAGGGGTCTTACCCCATTGTAAATCATCCAAAATTCAATAAGAATTTCCTCTCTTTCTCTGCAATATTGTTCTTGTTCTTTTATTGTTTCATAACATGTTATCAACACGGGACTCTACCGTCTCAAGAAGCTCTTTGAGAGGATTAAGGTATAACTTTTCTCCTCTTTTTAATTATGACTGACATTATGAAAAGAAGGTTTGTCGCCCTTGAAATTTTGGGCAAGAACTATATGACATGGGTGTTGGATGCTGAAATCCATTTAGATGCAATGGGTCTTGGAGACACCATTAAATATAAAAATAAAGTATCTACCCAAGATTGTGCTAAGGACTTGATTTTCTTGCGTCATCACCTTGATGAAGGGTTGAAAATAGAATATCTCACAGTCAAAGATCCACTTGTTTTGTGGAATGACTTAAAGGAAAGATATGACAACTTAAAGTTGGTCACTCTTCCACAAGCAAGATATGATTGGGCTCATCTGAGGCTCCAAGACTTTTAAGTCTGTTTCTGAATATAATTTTGCAATGTTCATAATTACTTCTAAATTAAAACTCTGTGGAGATACTATCACCGACTATGATATGCTTGAAAAAATATTCACAACGTTTCATGCCTCCAATATGGTCTTGCAACAGCAATACCGAGAGAAATATTTCAAGAAGTACTCTGAGTTGATTTCTCTTCTCCTTGTGGATGAACGAAATAATGAATTGCTCATGAGAAATCATGAAAATCGATCCACTGGGTCTATACCATTGCCTGATGTGGATGAGGTATATTCCCATTATGCCAAGCATGGAAAAGGTTGTGGCCCTATACGTGGTCGTGGTCGTAGTCATGGTCATGGTCGTGGTCATGGACAAGGAAGAAATTTTCTTGGTGTTAATCACCCCCCAAAGAAAAATAACCACCAAAAGTGGAAAGGGGAAAATGAGAAGTCAAAGGCAAATGGTTCAGAAACTGAATGTTCTCGTTGCGGTGGAAAAGGGCATTGGGAAATATTTGTCGTGTACCAATGCATTTGGTTGAGTTTTATCAAGCATCTCTAAAGAATAAAGGCCCTGAAGCCAATTTTGTCTCTGACAATGATTTTGACATCACTCACTTAGATGTGGCAGACTTCTTTGAGCGCCCTGATGGAAAAATAGACCACTTGATTGGTGATGGATCTGTGGTTAAAGACGATTGAGTAGTTTGATTTTATTTTATTTTTCTTATTCGTATTAGTTAGTGAATAAATATCATGTAATTATCGTAGTTTACATGAGTAGTAGTTTTAATTAGTATGTCGAATTAGTATAATATGTCATCGAATAAAGTTTGAGAATGGTCAAAATTCATAATCAATATCAGTTGTTTATGTTAAGAGTTGAAAACTTTGCAAACGAAAAAAAAAATTACAAACAAAAATTTGCAAACGAAAGAAAACCTTGCAAATGAAAAAGAAATTTTTTTTATTACAAATGAAATCTTTGCAAACGTGAAAAAACTTGCAAACGAAAAAAAAATTTATAAAGTTTGAGTATCAGTTGCAAACGAAAACTTGCAAAAATTTGCAAACGAAAAGGTGTCTTACAGACTGGCGTGAAACTATTTGCAAAAGTATTTCAATAAGTTAGGATTGATTTTAAATCAACTAACACTATTTGAAATTTTTATTAAAATTCAATATTTTTTTTCTAATTAAGTTGTTCAATCAAAGATTGTGTCTTACGAAAAATTATCATCACACTTATTGAATAAGCTATTATTGAGTTATTGACTTCACTTTGTTTCTTTTCCTTTATCTCTGAAAATACTAATATTTATTCATATATTTATTTATGTATGTCAACTCATGGGAAGAAAATATGAATATTTCACAAAGCAAACTTGGATCAAAGTTCAATTGTAAAAATATTTGTTTAGTTGATTCATGTACGACACATACAATATTCAAAGAGAAGAAATATTTGTCTCATTTAAGTATGTGTCAGGAAGATGTTACTACAATTTCTAGTAGTAGTAAATTAATTGAAAGCTCTGGAAGAGCTATTATAACTCTGCCTAAGGGAACAATACTTATCATAGAGATTGCAATGTTCTCCTCCAAGTCCAAGAGGAACTTGTTGAGTTTTAAAGATATCCACAGAAATGGATATCATATTGAGACAATAGATGAGAATAATCTTGAATATCTCATCATTACCAAGAATGCCTCTGGCCAAAAGAAGGTTATTGAGAAGTTCTCATCTTTATCTTGTGGCCTGTATTGGACAAGAATCAGTGCAATTGAGGCACATTCTACAGTAAACCAAAAGGCTACTGATTCCAATACATTTGTACTTTGGCATGATCGATTGGGACATCCTGGATCAATTATGATGAGACGAATTATAGAAAACTCAAATGGGCATCCATTAAATAATTTAAATATTCTTTTAAATAATGAATTTTCTTGTACTTCTTGTTATCAAGGCAAGTTAATTATTAGACCATCACCAACAAAGGTTGGAATTGTGTCACGACCCGATTTACCCTCCGAAGGTGTCGTGACGGCACCTAGTCTCAACGACTAGGTAAGCCTACTATAACGGGAAAATATTTTTAAATAAAATTCAAGCAATAAAGGGGAATAAGAGCAATGACATAAGTAACGTACTGGTCGCTCAGCTCATACAAAACATAACTTCCCAAAACCCAGAATATCACAGACAGTCACAAGCTTCTAACACTATTGTAGCTCTAACAAAAACTGGAAAAGTACATAAGAACGTCACTACAAGATAGAATAGAAGGAGACTGGGAGGATTCTGCGGACGTGGCAGAAATACCTTGCAGTCTCCCAGAATAAGCAGTAGCGACTAACCACGAGGTTGATAGCTCGTACCTGGATCTGCACACGAAAACATGTGCAGGAAAGGGCATGTGCACACCACATTTAGTACCCAGTAGGTGCCAAGCCTAACCCCGGTCAAGTAGTGACGAGGTCAGGTTAAGGCTCTACTGGATTTCTAAATAAGTCAGTTTAAAACAGTACAAAAGATAGGTAATGTCTACAGTAAATGAGTTAAGGAAAACGATATAAGTTTTACAGTAAAGAAAATCCTCGGCTCCACACAATATATCACAAAGTGGAATCTCCCCGGATACCGTCCCGTAGTTCCAAATGATTATGCAATACAGAGGGATCTCTCGGAATACGTCTGTAGTCCCAAAATAAATATGCAGTACAGGGGGATCTCACGGAATATGTCCGTAGTCCCAAAGTAAATATGCAGTACAGGGGGATCTCCCGGAATACGTTCGTAGTCCCAAAGTAAATATGCAGTACAGGGGGATCTCCCGGAATACGTCTGTAGTCCCAAAGTAAATATACAATACAGGGGGATATCCCGGAATACATCCATAGTCCCAAATTAAATATGCAGTACATGGGGATCTCCCGGAATACATCTGTAGTCCCAAAGTAAGTATGCAGTACAGGGGGATCTCCCGGAATACGTCTGTAGTCCCAATTTAAATATGAAATGCAAATGAATGTCGAATATGGTTTATTTAAACAGTTCAGGAGAAAGTCACAGGCAAGACAAAGGATAGGACTAACTAAACATGGTGCACATATTATCAAATAGGGAATTCAGGTAAAACAGGTGGACATGCTCCTTCCTAATCTAAACTACACAATTAGCACATTAAACAGTGAAATAAGAGTTGAATGATTTATGACATGGAAGGAAAAATAGAATTTTTTGCAACAATGGCCCATGCACGTACTCGTCATCTCACGTACACGGCGCTCATTCAACAAACAGTATCAAAACAACCTAAGAAGAAGTCCCCAACATAGAGTTAGGCAAGCCACTTACCTCGACTGCTTTACTCCACTCAAAACCACGCTCTTGCCACGAGTACCCGACTCGGAATGGCCCAAATTTATTCAATTCAATTGCATAATGTAAATATCATTGTAAGAAATCGATCTAGCTAATTAGTTCAAAGCTAATACGCGAAATTAGGAAAAATGCCCAAAAAGTCCCCCGGACCCACGTCTCGGAATCGGGTGAAAATCATAAATTCCAAACACCCATTCGCCCACGAGGCTAAAAATACCGATTTTACACTAACCCGATACCAAAATCTCAATCAAAACCCAAAAACTTGGCCTAAGAACTTTATCTAAATTTTTCCCAATTTTCCACCAAAATTTCGAAATTAAAGGATGGATTTACGCATAGATTCGTGGAAATTAGTCTAAACCGAGTAGGAATTACTTACCCAAATCGCCCAGGTGAAAATTTCTTCAAAAATCGCACTTTCCCGAGCTCTCAAGATCAAAATATGAAATATGGCTCAAACCTTCGATTTGGGTATTTAAGATTCTGCCCAGGCATTAATCTTCACTGTGATCGCAGACACCCAGTCGCGATCGCAAAGAGCAACTTACACGCGCCCTCAGAATACACTACGTGATCGCGGAAATCCGTCTGCGAACGCGGGGCTTTACTTCCCAGAACTACGCGATCGCGGTTGACCTCACGCGACCGTGTAGAGAAACACTCGATTTTCCACTGCTTCCCTATTCCTTCTACGCGAACGCAACATAGACCATGCGAACGCAGTGGTCAAGTTGCCTACCCTATGCGATCGCGTACCATTTCATGCGATCGCGATGCACAAAAATCCTGCATGGCCTCATCTAGTCTACGCGATCGCGGACTCCCTCACGCATCGCGGTGAACAAAAGTCTGTTGCACTTGCACCAGAAAACCAGCAATCACCCACAAGGCTAAAAATGCCCGTTGAGCATCCGAAACACACCCGAGGCACCCGGGACCTCGACCAAACTCACCAACCAGTCCTAATACCTCATTTGAACTTAGTCGAGCCTTCAAACCACGTCCCATAACATCAAAATCAGGTTTATGCATGGATTCAAGCCTAAGAACTTAGGAAATTTCCAAAATCTACAACTGATGCCGAAACACATCAAAACTAGTCCGAATGACCTCAAATTTTACACACAGGTCATAAATGACACTACAGACCTAAAGCCACTCTCGGAATTCCATTTCGAGCCTGATATCAAAATTTCACGTCTCGGCCGAATTCGCCGAAATTCTAACTTTCGCCAATTCAAGCCTAAATCTACCACAGACCTCGAGAATACATTCCGAACACGCTCCTAACCCCAAAATCACCCAACGGAGCTAACAGAGTTGATGTAATTCCATTACAGATCCGTCTTCACACTGTTCCAACTACGGTCTGATTTCTAAAGCTTAAACTCATATATAGGGACTATGTGCCCAAAAACACTCCGAATTTCAATCCTAAACATTCTGACAAGTCCCATAAGCAGATATAAAAGTGGGGAAAGCAGTTATTAGGGGATTGGGGCGCTAACTCTCAAAACGACCGACCGGTTCGTTACATTCTCCCCCTCTTAAGAAAATAGTTCGTCCTTGAATGAGTATAGAGACATACCTGAAGCTGTGAAAAGGTGAGGATACTGACTGCGCATATCCTTCTCGGTCTCCCAAGTCGCCTCCTTGACCGGCTGACCCCTCCACTGAACCTTGACTGATGCAATATTCTTCGACCTGAGCTTTCTGACCTGTCTATCCAATATAGCGACTATCTCCTCAACATATGATAAATCCTTGTCCAACTGGACTAAACTGAAATCCAAAACATGAGTCGGGTCACCGTGATACTTCCGGAGCATAGAGACGTGGAATACCGGATGAACTCCTGCTAGGTAGGGAGGCAAGGCTAGCTCATAAGCAACCTCCCCAACCTGCCGCAATACCTCAAAAGGACCAATGAATCTCGGAATCAGCTTACCCTTCCTCCCGAACCTCATGACGCCCTTCATAGTCGATATCCAAAGCAAAACCTGATCACCATCCATAAATGCCAAAACACGAACCTTCCGGTCCGCATAACTCTTCTGCTTGGACTGAGCTGTGCGAAGTCTCTCCTGAATCACCTTCACCTTGTCCAGGGCATCCTGGATCAAATTTGTACCCAACAATGGGGCCTCGCACGGCTCAAACCATCCCACTGGAGACCGGCACCGTCTACCATATAAAGCCTCATACGGCGCCATATGAATGTTGGACTGGTAGATGTTATTATAAGCAGACTCTGCAAGTGTCAAGTATCGGTCCCATGACCCTCCAAAATCCATCACACAGGCATGGAGCATATCCTCAAGAATCTGAATCGTGAGCTCAAATTGCCCATCCGTCTAAGGGTGAAAGGTTGTATTTAACTCTACCCGGGTGCCTAGCTCTTGCTGAACGGCTCTCCAGGACTGTGAAGTGTATTGTGTACCTCTGTCTGAAATGATAGATACTAGAATACCGTGGAGGCGAAAAATCTCCTTGATATAAATCTCCGCCAACCTCTCGGAGGAGTATGTAGTCACCACTGGAATAAAATGGGCTGACTTGGTTAGCCGATCCACAATCACCCAAATAGCATCAAACTTTTTCAAAATGCTAGGAAGTCCAACCAAAACGTCCATGGTGATCCACTCCCACTTTCACTCTGGAAGCTCAATCTGCTGAAGTAACCCTCCTGGCCTCTGATGCTCATATTTGACTTGCTGACAGTTGAGACACTTGGCCACAAACTCTACTATATGTTTTTTCATCCTTCTCCACCAATAGTGTTGTCTCCGATCCTGGTACATCTTCGCGGAACCCGGATGAATTGAATACCGCGAGCTATGGGCCTCCTCAAGAATCAACTCCCGAAGCCCATCCATATGAGACACACAGATCCGATCTTGCATCCTCATCACACCGTCATCTCCTATAGTCACTTCCCTGGCGTCACCTCGCCGAAACCTGTCCTGAAGAACCAGAAGGTGGGGATCATCATACTGGTATTCTCGAATGCGGTCATAAAGAGAAGATCGAGCCACCACATAAGCTAAAACCCGGCAAGGTTTTGAAAGATTCAACCTCACGAACTGACTGTCTAAGGACCANCTCCGCCCGGTGACTCAAGGCGTCGGCCACCATATTGGCCTTCCCCGGGTGGTATAATATAGTGATGTCATAGTCCTTTAGTAACTCCAACCATCTCTGCTAGCGCAAATTGAGGTCCTTCTGCCTAAACAAGTGTTGCAAACTCTGGTGATCCGTAAAAATCTCACATGGAACACCTTACAAATAATGACGCTAGATCTTCAGGGCGTGAACAATAGCTGCTAACTCGAGGTCATGAACCGGATAATTTTTCTCATGCACCTTCAATTGCCTGGACGCGTAGGAAATCACCCTACCGTCCTCCATCAATAAGGCTCCAAGGCCAATCCCCGAGGCATCACAATAGATAGTGTAGGACCCCGAACATGTAGGCAACACTAATACTAGGGCCAAAGTCAAAGTTGTCTTGAGCTTCTGAAAGCTCTCCTCACACTCCTCAGTCCACCTGAACGGAGAACCCTTCTGGGTCAGCCTGGTCATAGGTGTTGCAATAGATGAAAAACCTTCTACGAAGCGATGGTAGTTGATGCGTGGCTAGAATTCATGGTTTAACACGTTATATGCCTTACATTTTATGTGCGTTAATGAGAAAAATACATTTTTTATGTGCATAATGAAGTCTATGTTCTGGGGGGGCCGCCTTGCGCAGCTTTAGAAAGGAGAGAATTTCAGAAAGTCATTCTCTCCAACCTTTTCTATCTATATTTAGAAGCAAGGGGGAAGCCTCGAAAGGCATACGAGTGCGCCTCTCGTAGACGAATACTGACTCAGTCTGCTCCTACTGCGCGGGAGTCTCAGCCGGTCGGTGCCGGGTCGGGCGGAATCAATCTAAAGCATATTTGGTTTGTGACAGAAGAAGGCCAGAGGAGTCACGCTGTATTGTTACTTTTCCATGTTGTGTCTCAGGAACCTTTTCAATACGGCTATCTAGCGGGAGTCGTTTCGGTTGTATGCCACGAGGTCCCTATGGACAAGGGGACAAGTGAATCATCACTTTTGGGCGCAGGCAGCCCTCTACCATCTATCCCATTGCATTCCATCGTCTCGTATTGTACTGTTCCATATTTCATGTGTAGGTGAATTGGAGATGGAAGCCGAGCTAAATGGATGCAAAAACGTCGAAACTACGCTCAAGAGGCGAAGAGGAGTGCACCGGGCTATAGCCGGGAGTTTGAGCCTTAAGGTCAGGCCTAGCCTGGCGTTATCTAGGTGCCAGAGCCCAAACGCCAGGCCTGGCCAGGCGTTATCCAGGAGCCAGAGCCCAAACGCCAGGCCTGGCCAGGCGTTATCCAAGCGCCAGAGCCCAAACGCCTGGCCCCTGATCTGGTCAAATCCGAGTTTTGAAGAGTTTTTAAGTGTTTTCCGGTTGAAATAGAAGTCTCCTACACGTTTAGGGTGTATCCCAAACATATAAATAGACCCAAAAACACAACTTGAAGGAAGGGAAGCCATTAAGGTGAAGAAAAGCCTGTGGATTACTACTCAGCAAAGCAAAAACACTTATTTTTATCTCCTTATTTCATTACTCTTTAATTCAATTATGCAAGTTATTTTAGAATTGACCGAGCCACCACATAAGCTAAAACCCGGCAAGGCTCTAAAAGATTCAACCTCACGAACTGACTGGCTAAGGACTGAACATCCAAGGCTAAGGGCCTCTCAACTGCCGGAAGGTATGCCAAACTCCCCAAACTCTCCGCCCGGTGACTCAAGGCGTCGGCCACCATATTGGCCTTCCCCGGGTGGTATAATATAGTGATGTCATATTCCTTTAGTAACTCCAACCATCTCTGCTAGCGCAAATTGAGGTCCTTCTGCCTGAACAAGTGTTGCAAACTCTGGTGATCCGTAAAAATCTCACATGGAACACCTTACAAATAATGACGCTAGATCTTCAGGGCGTGAACAATAGCTGCTAACTCGAGGTCATGAACCGGATAATTCTTCTCATGCACCTTCAATTGCTTGGACGCGTAGGAAATCACCCTACCGTCCTCCATCAATAAGGCTCCAAGGCCAATCCCCGAGGCATCACAATAGATAGTGTAGGACCCCGAACATGTAGGAAACACTAATACTGGGGCCGAAGTCAAAGCTGTCTTGAGCTTCTGAAAGCTCTCCTCACAGTCCTCAGTTCACCTGAACGGAGAACCCTTCTGGGTCAGCCTGGTCATAGGTGTTGCAATAGATGAAAACCCTTCTACGAAGCGATGGTAGTTGATGCGTGGCTAGAATTCATGGTTTAACACGTTATATGCCTTACATTTTATGTGCGTTAATGATAAAAATACACTTTTTATGTGCATAATGAAGTCTATTTCATGTGTAGGTGAATTGGAGATGGAAGCCGAGCTCTGAAAGTAAAACTAATGGAAAGGATGGTGAAGCTACTTGGATCAGGGAGTTTCTTACACCTTACTTTTATTTCTTGTTTTGTCTATATGTGATGCACTGAGGACATTGCATGATTTAAGTGTGGGGTGTTGTACATATTTATTGTGATTTGTTGTGTGCGTTCTTGTTAGTAGTTTTAGTTTTCTTGTTGGTAAGTTTTTCTTTAAAGTAGAACAAAGCAAAAAAAATAATAATAATAATTTTTATTAATTAGAAATATGTGGACTCTTCCTGACGATGGATCTCCTAGACAGTTTTCTTGAGGGAAGTGAGTCTAAAAGAAAAAAAAACACCAAAAAGATTTTTTTTTGTTTTGTTTTAGGTAGCATAGTAATTCCCCCTTGGTTTTTCATTGGACCACGGTTCTTTTCCAAGGGTTTTTAATTTAACCGGNTATGTTTAAGAGCTTAATAGGAGCAATATCCGAAACGTGCTAATTCCTTGAGAATAGTCAGTACTATGGTTGTGACGCTGAGGCTCAATTTTTTGACTCCAGGATTAATACTTTAAATCAGGAATTCTTAAGATTTGCTTAACTGCTTTGACTGGAGTGTCGTGATAGGTCCGATCCTGAATGAGCTATGTGACATGTGTGAGCGAGATTTGTATGTTATTCTGTGCATTGCATTTGATGTCTAGAACTTTCCCCCNCATACCCCTTTGTTTGAATCGATCATATATTTGAACCTTGTCACCTCTCGTAAGCACTGAAAAAGTGATGAAATATGGAAAAGTTAAAGTGTGGGGTGGTAGGTTGGTTTTTGAGGGAAATAATTGAAATAAGGAGAAAGGTGAACTGTTTTGAAAAAGTAAGAGTCACTTGAAAAAAAAGAAAAAAGAAATAGAAAATAAATAGTTGTATTGTTGTGAAAGAAAAATATATATATGTGGTGACTCTTAAT
>MDKJ01110384.1:0-69542 GCA_005239525.1 Nicotiana knightiana | reverse complement strand
CAATTCGCTTTGTGCCTTGTAAAATTTTGATATACTTCATGCCTTGTGAATAATATGTTTAAGACTTCGAATTTTAGGCAACTTGGCTGAAGCCAAACTAATACGTCATTTGTAATCGAGTGAGCTCTTGCTCGAACTCGAAGTAGTAAAACCCTTAGGTTTGAGTTTAGTGAGAATGGACTCTCGAACTCAAAAAATATAATGGCCCTTAGGATCTTTATTCGGGCCGATATGGCCTCAAAAGAATGGCTTTTTCCCTTTTTCGCCTTAAAACATTTTAACATATAGGAATTTGTTATGCCTCATCATGAAGTAAGTTTGTACCCGTTAGGTTTTTTCAGGATTTAATATTATCGAAACCCTTTGCTTTTTATGCCTTAGCACAATTTTGTATTAACCAGTTCGATACCTCTTAAGGTTTTCTGAGGGCCGATATTATCGAAGACCTTTGATTATTTTGCCGAGGGTAGCCTTTTTTAACCGGCTTTCAAAATAATTCGAAGGCCTATTTTCATTTCAGAATCCGGACGTCTTCGAGCTGCGTTAGTTCGGTCGTAGCCTTGGGATTTGCATCTTGGGCTTATTTTCTGAATAATACTTTGAACTTGTTCAAAGTGTTAGTCTCCAAGTAGGGTGGCCTTGGCCTATAAAATCGAGGGTTGCCTCTTTGAGGTCTTATGGTCTCGAAGTTTAGTAGTTCGAACACGTCGATTTTTTAACGGCAGTTCCCGAGTACGAGGTTGATCGTTTGAAATTTAGTTGCACTCGGTCCTTAAGTCAGTTTTCACAAAAATCATAAGTATAAAGTAGAAATTTCATTAAGGCACGGGACATTTGGTAAGGAAAAGTACTTCCTTCAATAGTTCACACATGCGTACATGTTTTGCCACTAGGGTTTGAGTAATCTATACGGACATGGTTCATTCGACCGTTTGGTCCTTTACAAAGTTTTTCAATCGAGACCTTGTTGATGTAACGACCCGGTCTGTCGTTTTAAGAATTTTCACCCCGATCCCCTATTTAGCACTTCTCCCATGTCTATTTATGTTATTGGAACTTGTCGGAGCGTTGAGTGATGAAATCCGAGGTGATTTTGGACACATAGTCCATAAATGTGGAATTTAGCTTTAGAAATATGGCCATAGCTAGAGCTGTGTGAAGACGGATCCAGAATGGAATTCCGTCGACTCTGTTAGCTCTGTTGGGTTATTTCGGGGTTAGGAGCGTGTTCGGAATGTGTTTTCGAGGTCGGTTGTGAATTTAGGCTCGAATTGGCGAAAGTTAGAATCTCGGCGACTTCGGCCAATAGGTAAAATTTTGATATCAGACTCGGAATGGAATTCCGAAAGTGACAACAGGTCCGTAATGTCATTTATGATCTGTGTGCAAAATTTGAGGTCATTCGGATGAGTTTAGACGTGTTTCGGCATCATATGTGAATTCTAGAAATTTCATAAGTTCGTAGGTTTGAATCTATGCATATTTGATGATTTTGATGTTATGAGATGTGTTTTAAGGATTTACAGAGTTTTAAAGAAGTATTAGGGTTGGTTGGTAGTTTTGGTTGAGGTCCCGGGGACCTCGGGTGTATTTCAGGTGTTCAACGGAAATTTTTGGCATATAAGTCTTTGCTGATTTTCCTGGTTTTTCTACAGCTGTGTTTTACTCTCTGCGATTGCAAGGGTTCACCCGCGATCACGTAAGGTAAAAGTGAGAGGTCCTGCGGTTGTTCTCTGCTATCGCAATAAAAGGTCTGCGATTGCAGTGTATTGGAATCTTGGTCAACGTGATTGCATGACCAGGACCGCGTTCGCATAGAGTATTCTGGGTTTGGGGGAGTTTCAATATTTGTTCTACGCGGTCACGTGGCCCCAACCGCGATCGCGTAGCTCTAGGTCCTCAAGGTTCGCGATCGCGTACTGCTTTCAGGTCGCATAATATGATTCTAGGCGCGTGTTTCTTTACTCTACGCGATCATGACTCCTTGTCTGCGATCACATATAACAAATGGCTGGGCAGTCTTTTAAAGACCCAAATCCGAGGGTTTATGTTATTTTCACCATTTTCGAATTTGAGAGCTCGGGAGAGGCAATATTTGGAGGTTTTTTCACCTTGATAACTTGGGTAAGTGATTTCTATCCATTATAGATCAATTTCCATGATTCCAATCTTAAATCCAACCTTTAATTTCGAAAATTTTGGGTAGAAAAGGGGAAAAACGGGATGAACTTCATAGACTGAATTATTGAGTTTTGATTGGGTGTTTGACCTCCGATTTGATAGATTTTTATATGGTTAGACTCGTGAGTGAATGGGTGTCCGAAAAATATAAATTTTACCCGATTCCAAGACGTGGGCCCGGGGGACTTTTTTGGCGAATTTCCTAATTTCACATATTAGCTTATAAATAATTAGCTATTTTGTTCCCTTAAATTGATATTTACACCATACAATCGATTTGAATAGATTTTGGCCACCCGGAGTCAGATACTCGTGGCAAGAGCGTGGTATTGAGTTGATTAGTGCGGTCAAGGTGAGTGGCTTGCCTAGTTCTGTGTTGGGGACTTTCCCTTAGGAATTTTTATACTGATTTTGTTGTGCAGACGCCGTGTACGCGAGGTGACGAGTGCATACACGGGTCATTGTCGCTAAAATCCTATTTTTACTCCCATGAAATCGCTCATTTTCATTCATATATTACTGTTTCCTATCTTAATTGAGTAGATAGCCTAAGAGTAAGCATGCCTACCTATTCTGACTTGATTTCCTCTTATTTGCTACTAGTCACATCATGCTTAGGTAGTTTTACTCTATCCTTACCTATTGTTCTTCCTGGACTGTTTAGTCAAGCCATAATTGACATACTTCTGCTTTGCATATTTAAATTGGGACTAGGAACCGAGATCTGGTAGCTTTCCCCCTGTACTGCATTTCATATTTAAATTGAGACTACGAACCGAGATCCAGGAGCTTTCCCCCTGTACTGAAATGCATATTTAAATTGGGACTACAGACAGAGATCCGGGAGCTTTCCCCCTGTACTGCATAGCATATTTAAATTGGGACTACGGACTGAGATCCGGGAGCTTTCCCCGTGTACTGCATTGCACATTTACTGTTGAGATATATGTTGTGTTGAGCCGAGGGCTCTCTTTATGTTATTAAATCTTTCCATTTTTTTTAATCTTGTTTATCATTGCTTATCTATTTTTCACTGTTTTAAATTGTATATTGGCTTGTTTTACAAACTCAATAGGGCCTCAACCTGACCTCGTCACTACTTGACTGGGGTTAGGCTTGGCACTTACGGAGTACCAAATGTGGAGTACTCACGTCCTTTCCTGCGCATGTTTTCCCCATGTGCAGATCCAGGTTCCAGCACCCAGTATCTTGGCTAGGAGTCATCCTATCAGCAGCCAGGAGACTGCGAGGTAATTCTGCCGTGTCCGCAGAATCCCGCGAGTCCCCTTCTACTCTAGTATAGGCATAGAAGACTTGTATATTTTTCCACTGTTTCATTGTACAGAGCTACATTTAGTACAGAGCTTGTGACTATGGTGACATTCCAGGTTTTGAGAAGTAAAAATGTATATGCTGAGCAGCTACGTTATATCTACTTGAGATCTTTTCTGTCTTTATTTTATTGATTCTGTCATTTCTGCAAATTTTAGGCTTACCTAGTCTTAGATACTAGGTGCCGTCTCGATACATTTCGGAGGGTAAATTGGGTCGTGACAAGTTGGTATCAGAGCGTCTAGTCTCATAGGAGTCACAAGTCACAAGCCGGTTTATTAGAGTCTCACGGATCGGTGCGGAGACGTCCGTATCTATCTTCGGGAGGCTATGTAACTGTTAAGAACAATCAAACTCTTTGGAATTCCTTATCGTGCTAGTTGTTGTCATCAAATTCTTAAACTCTATTATATTCTTGCTTGCAGATGGTTCGTACCCGTACCGGACGTATTGATGACCAGGCACCCGAGCCCCTAGTCAGAGCCACAAGAGGCAGGGGCCGGGGCAGAGGGCGAGCACGCGGTGCAGCCCGAGCACCGGCTAGAGAAAAGGCAGAGGATCCCCCAGAAGCTATAGTTGGAGGGGCACAGGAGGTCCCTACTGTTACTCCAGACCTCCAGGAGACATTGACACATTTCTTGAGTTCCTTCAGTACTCTGTCTCAGGCGGGTCTACTCCTGATAGCTCCAGCTACATCCCAGGCTGGAGGAGGGACACAAACTCCCACGGCCCGTACTCCTGAGCAGAGGGTTCGTATTGGGCAGGTTTCAGGGTATATTCCTATGCCCCCAGCAGCTCCAACTCAGCATGAGACTAGGATAGCTATTCCTGAGGCAGAGCAGCTCCGACTTGAGAGGTACAAGAAGTACCACCCACCTGAGTTCAGCGGACTAGCTTCAGATCACGCCTTGGGTTTTCTTGAGAGGTGTTATCGCATTCTCCGCACTGTGGGTATTGTGGAGATGAGCGGGGTTTCTTTCACTACTTTCCAGCTGAGGGGAGAAACTTATCAGTGGTGGCGTGCTTTTGAGCTTAGTAGCCTAGACGAGCCAGCTTCACTTACTTGGGCTCAGTTTTCCGAGATGTTCTTACTTGATTTTGTCCCTCAGAGCTTTAGAGATGCTTGGCGTGTGGAGTTTGAGCAGTTAAGCCAGGGTTCCATGACTGTATCAGAGAATGAAGTCTGTTTCAGCGATTTGGCTGGCCATGCACCAGCTTTGGTTGTCACTTTTAGAGAGAGGGTTCGATGTTTTATTGAGGGACTCCACCCTAGTATTCGGACCAGCATGGCCAGAGAGATGGAGACCGATATTACTTACCAGCAGGCCATGAGTATTGCCCGGCGGATTGAGACTATGTTAGCCCGGGACAAGGAGGAGAGAGAGGACAAGAGTTTCGAGAGACTGGTCATTTTTCAAGAGCCCGTGCACTAGAAGCACGCTATGGTAGGGGTTTTTTGAGTCGCCCTGTTCATTCAGTTCTCCCAGCAGCCAACAGTATTCCAGCTCCTCCTAGACCTCAGGAGCCTTATTATGCACCACCAGTATCTCAGGTGCCTCCTGCTCGATGTGCTATCACTAGCCAGCCCAGCAGGCCAGTTCAGAGTCAGCAGAGGCCGACACGTCCTCCGAGGGGTTGCTTTGGGTGTGGAGAACCTCATCATATGATCAGAGATTTCCCAGAGCGAGGAGGGGCGCACCACCTCAGACTTATCAGGGTGCACCCCCTCAGATTTATCAGGCTCCACGCCTTCCACCAGGTCCTCCAGCTATTCTTCCAGCCCCAACTGCTACCCCACCACCTCAGGCAGTTCGAGGTAGAGTTCGGGGAGGTCGAGGTCGCCCTAGAGGGGGAGGCCAGGCCAGGTACTATGCTCTTCCGGCCCGGTCCGAGGCCATTGCCTCAGATTCAGTCATTACAAGTATTGTTCCCGTTTGTAATAGGGATGCATCGGTATTATTTGACCCAGGATCTATATATTCATATGTTTCTTCCTATTTTTCTTCACATCTGGGGATAGCCCGGGACTCTTTGAGTTCCCCTGTTTATGTTTCTACTCCGGTGGGAAATTCTCTTATTGTGGACCATGTATATCAGTCATATTTGATTACTATTAGTGGTTTTGAGACCAGAGCTGATTTGCTACTACTCAGTATGGTATATTTTGATGTTATAGTGGGTATGGACTGGCTGTCTCACTATTATGCTATTCTTGATTGTCACGCCAAGACTGTGACGTTGGCTATGCCAGGATTTTCGAGGTTAGAGTGGAGAGGTTCCTTGGATTATACTCCCCGTCGAGTCATTTCTTTTCTTAAGGCTCAGTGGATGGTTGGAAAGGGGTGTGATGCATATTTGGCTTATGTGAGAGATGTTAGTACTGAGACTCCTACAGTTGAGTCAGTTCTAGTTGTTAGGGACTATTCTGATGTATTTCCAGCTGATCTTCCTGGTATGCCACCCGATAGAGACATTGATTTCGGCATTGACTTGTTGCCGGGCACTCAGCCCATTTCCATTCCTCCTTATCGCATGGCTCCTCCTGAGTTGAAGGAGCAGTTATAGGAGTTTCTTGAGAATGGATTCATCAGGCCCAGTGTATCACTTTGGGGCGCTCCGATATTATTTGTGAAGAAAAAGGATGGCTCGATGCGTATATGTATTGACTACCGACAGCTGAATAAGGTGATAGTGAAGAACAGGTACCCATTGCCTCACATTGATGATCTATTTGACCAGTTACAGGGTGCTAGGGTGTTCTCCAAGATTGATTTACGTTCTGTTTATCATCAATTGAAGATTCGGGAATCGGATATCCCGAAGACTGCCTTCAAGACCAGATATGGACACTATGAGTTCCTTGTTATGTCATTTGGGCTGACCAATGCCCCAGCAGCCTTCATGCACCTGACGCACAGCATATTTTGGCCTTATCTTGATACTTTCATCATTGTGTTCATTGATGACATTCTGGTATATTCTGGGTCCCAGGAGGACCATGAGCAGCACTTGAGGACCGTGCTTCAGACATTGAGGGAGAAGAAGTTGTATGCCAAGTTTTCTAAGTGTGAATTTTAGCTTGATTTTGTGGCATTCCTAGGCCACGTGGTGTCTTCGAATGGGATCAAAGTAGATCCGAAGAAGGCGGCAGCGGTTCAGAGTTGGCCCAAACCATCCTCAGCTACTAAGATCCGCAGTTTCCTCAGTTTGGCTGGGTATTATCACCGTTTTATGGAGGGATTTTCATTCATTTCAGCGCCTATGACTAGACTGACCCAGAAGGGTGCATCTTTTATATGGACTGAGGAGTGTGAGGAGAGCTTTCAGAAGCTCAAGACAACCCTGACTATAGCTCCTGTGTTGGTTTTGCCTACCAATTCCGGGTCTTATACATTTTATTGTGATGCTTTGAGGATTGGCTTGGGAGCGGTGTTGATGCAGGATGGTAGGGTGATTGCCTACGCGTCCAGACAGTTGAAGGTCCATGAGAAAAACTACCTTGTTCATGATCTCGAGTTGGAAGCGATTGTTCACGCCCTGAAGATATGACGTCATTATTTATATGGTGTTCCCTGTGAGATATTCACGGATCACCGGAGTTTACAGCACATATGCAGGCAGAAGGATCTAAATTTGGCCAACGTAGGTGGTTGGAGTTGCCAAAGTACTATGAAATCACCATATTATACCACCCGGGGAAGGCCAATGTGGTGGCCAATGCCTTGAGTCGCCGGGCAGAGAGTTTGGGGAGTCTGGCATACCTTCATGCAGCTGAGAGGCCTTTAGCCTTATATTTTCAGTCCTTAGCCAGTCAGTTCGTGAGATTGGATCTTTCTGAGCCTTGCTGGGTATTAGCTTGTGTGGTTGCTCGATCTTCCCTTCATGACCGTATCGGAGAGTTCCAGCATGATGATCCCCACCTTTTGGTTCTTCAGGATAGAGTCTGGCGGGGTGATGCCAGAGATGTGACCATAGGAGATGATGGGGTGATGAGGATGCATGGCCGTATCTGTGTGCCCAACGTGGATGGGCTTCGGGAGTTGATTCTTGAGGAAGACCATAGTTCGCGGTATTCCATCCATCCGGGTATGTTACACCCCATATTTTCGTACGTTGAAGTACGCAATAAGTAAATTGATATAAGATCGGAAATGAGATATTACGTCCCGCATTTTCGTACGTTGAAGTTTCATCGTAAGTTAATCGACGTAAGTTCGGGAATGAGAGTTGGGATTATAAGTATTACGCTATTTCAAACAAGTGATAAATTAATTCGTAAAGGTGAAAGGGTAAGTGAATCAAAGAAAATGGATTTCGTCGAAATTTGACATTTTGGGATAAAATACGGCCTGAGCTGAAATATCTGGTATTTATGGACTACTGCCATAAAAGGTACTACATGACCGTGATAGTATGATGTATAAAGTATATGAAAAATAAATAGAATTTTAAGTAAATTGAGATAATTTTTAATTTGCGAATAATTGGTTAATTACCACATAACGGGACATTACCTAATTAACAAATAAGTGGATAAAGATTAATAATTTTCATCCCAAAACGTGGCAGCTAACCACATGATAAAAAAAGTGACTAAGGGTCACATTAGCTTAGGTGGCTATCTAGGAAACAAGACTTTGTGTAAGAGACAAGTCTACCTAGTCTCTTAGTCATAAGACTTAATAAATATCTTAGTAATAGAAACCATATACTTTCCTTTCAAATTGAAAAGCACTTCAAAAGCATAAGGTAAACCCAAATCAATATATCACTGTAACATTCTGATAAGTTGCCAAAAACAAGAGTAAGGAATTGCGAAAATACAAGGCCTTTCGCTAGCCATTCTTATGATCTTCAACAAAAACGTGAATTATTGCAACTAAAAGAGTACAGTGCAACCTTTTTCAAGAACATTATACGGATTATTCCCTACTCCAGGTATGTTAAGGCTATCCCTTCTTTCTTTTGGCATGGTCCAAATTATACGGAAGAAACGAGCAAACTCATGGTTTTCATAAATTACTCTATTCATAGAAATACTAGGGGTGTCGATATTCTTGATTCCCATGTGAATTATTATTATCTTCTGTTCATGGGTCTCGAAAATACGTATGTTGGTAAAGTTTATTTCATGATATTAATAAGAGGAATAATGGCATTATGACGTACCTAGAGATTTTATTAAAGTATTTCATACGCATTTCATGCATTTACATATGCACATTGAACCATGACCAGATGGCGTTATATACGCGTATATATGAAAATATATGTATATGGGATATGGGAAAATGTTATGGCGTTATATACGCACCACTACCTGATCAACTGGTATATGATGATGATGTTGCCCACAGTAGCTGAAATATGGTTCAAACGGCATTATATACACGTATATATGTATGTATATTCAAATGGAGTTATATACGCATATATATGTATGTATATATATGTATACGGGATATGGGAAATGTTATGGCGTTATATACGCACCACCACCTGATCAGCTGGTATACAATGATGATTTTGCCCACAGTGGCCGATATGATATGATATAATGGGATGCCCTCAGAGGCTGATGATGTTATGAAACATGTCCCTATGCACGACATGACATTCATATGCATATGCATGACGCTAAAGTAATTTATGATTTACAAAGCTATTTAGGCTTACAGGTTAAGTCATGTCTCTATATTTCTTCCATGTCTCTTATGTACTTATTTATGTGCCTTACATACTCGGTACATTATTCGTACTGGCGTCCCTTTTTCCTGGGGATGCTGTATTTGATGCTCGCAGGTCCTGATAGACAGGTTGAGAGCCCTCCAAGTAGGCTATGAGCTCAGCGGAAAATGTTGGTGCGCTCCATTTGCTTCGGAGTCGTTTGTTTGGTTAGTATGATTTAGACGGGTATTGTTTGGTATGGCGGGACTCTATCCCAACCTTTATGACATTTATGTACTCTTAGAGGCTTGTAGACAGATGTCGTGTACGTGGAAGATTGTGTGGCCTTGTCAGCCTATGTTTAATGTACGAGTGGTTATTTTGGTCTTAGAGGCCCATATGTCTTACGTATAAGTTGGTATTATACGTTGTATTCCACCTATTTCACGGCATCCTCTCTGGATTAATTATCTATGATAATATGATACGAAAAGATATGTTATGTAGGTACTCGGTTGAGTAAGGTACTGGGTGTCCGTCGCGGCCCATCGGTTTGGGTTGTGACAGGGTACCGCGAAGATGTACCAGGATATGAGGCAGCACTATTGGTGGTGAAGGATGAAGAAGGATATAGCGGAGTTTGTAGCCAAGTGTCTCAACTGTCAGCAAGTCAAATGTGGAGCATCAGAGACCGGGAGGGTTACTTCAGCAGATTGAGCTTCCAGAGTGGAAGTGGGAGCGGATCACCATGGACTTTGTGGTTGGAATTCCTCCTACTTTGAGGAAGCATGATGCTATTTGGGTGATTGTGGGTCCGCTGACCAAATTAGACCATTTCCTTCCAGTACTAACTACATATTCATCGGAGAGGTTGGCTGAAATTTATATCAGAGAGATTGTTCGCCTCCATGGTATTCCAGTATCTATCATTTCAGACAGAGGTACACAGTTCACTTCACAGTTCTGGAGACCCGTTCAGCAGGAGTTAGGCACCAGGGTACAATTGAGCACATCTTTTCACCCTCAGATGGACGGGCAGTCCCAGCGTACTATTCAGATTCTGAGGATATGCTTCGTGCCTGTGTGATGGATTTTGGAGGGTCATGGGATCGATACTTGCCTCTTGCAGAGTTTTCTTACAACAACAGCTACCAGTCCAACATTCAGATGGCGCCGTATGAGGCTTTGTATGGTAGGCGGTGCAGGTCTCCAGTGGGATGGTTTGAGCCGGGTGAGGCCCGATTGTTGGGTACAGACTTGGTTCAGGATGCCTGGACAAGGTGAAGGTGATTCAGGCGAGACTTCGTACAGCTCAGTCCAGGCAGAAGAGCTATGCGGACCGAAAGGTTCGTGACTTAGCATTTATGGCTGGTGATCGGGTTTTGCTTCGGGTATCGCCTATGAAGGGCGTCATGAGGTTCGGGAAGAAATGCAAGCTGAGTACGAGATTTATTGGCCCTTTTGAGGTGTTGCGACGTGTTGGGGAGGTTGCTTATGAGTTATCCCTAACTCCCAGCCTAGCAGGGGTTCATCCGGTGTTCCATGTCTCCATGCTCCGGAAGTATCACAATGACCCGACTCATGTCTTGGATTTTAGCTCAGTCCAATTGGACAAGGATCTATCATATCTTGAGGAGCTTGTGGCTATATTGGACAGGCAGGTCAGAAAGCTCAGGTCAAAGGACATCGCATCAGTAAAGTTTCAGTGGAGGGGTCAACCAGTTGAGGAGGCGACTTGGGAGACCGAGCAGGATATGCAGAGTCAGTACCCTTTCACAGCTTCAGGTATGTTTCTACACTCGTTCGAGGACGAAAAATTTTCTTAAGAAGGGGAGGATGTAACGACCCGGTCGGTCATTTTAAGAATTTACACCCCGATCCCTTATTTACCGCTTCTCCCATGTCTATTATGTTATTGGAACTTGTCGGAGTGTTGAGTGATGAAATCCAGGGTGATTTTGAACACATAGTCCATTAATGTGGAATTTAGCTTTAGAAATATGGTCGTAGATAGAGTTGTGTGAAGACGGATCCGGAATGGAATTCTGTTGACTCTGTTAGCTCCGTTGGGTGATTTCGAGGTAAGGAGCGTGTTCGAATGTGCTTTCGAGGTCGGTTGTGAATTTAGGCTTGAATTGGCAAAAGTTAGAATCTCGGCGATTTCGGCCGATAGGTGAAATTTTGATATCGGACTCGGAATGGAATTCCAAAAGCGACAACAGGTCCATAATGTCATTTATGACCTGTGTGCAAAATTTGAGGTCATTCGGATGAGTTTAGACGTGTTTCGACATCGGATGTGAATTCTAGAAATTTCATAAGTTCTTAGGCTTGAATCTATGCATATTTGATGATTCTGATGTTATGAGATGTGTTTTTAACAAATTTTGAATGAAGTATTAGGGTTGGTTGGTAGTTTGGTTGAGGTCCCGGAGGCCTCGGGTGTGTTTCGGGTGTTCAACAAAATATTTTGGCATATAAGTCTTTGCTTGTTTTTCTACAGCTGTGTTTTACTCTTTGCGATCACAAAGGTTCACCCGCGATCGCGTAAGGTAAAAGTAAGAGGTCCTGCGGTTGTTCTCTGCGATCGCAATAAAAGGTATGCGATCGCAGTGTGTTGGAATCTTGGTCAACGCAATCGCATGACCAGGACCGCGTTCACATAGAGTATTTTGGGTTTGGGGGAGTTTAAATATTTGTTTACGCGGTCGCGTGGCCCCAACCGCGATCGCATATCTCTGGGTCCTCAAGGTTCGCAATCGCGTACTGCTTTCTGCGATCGCATAGTATGATTCCAGGCGCGTTTTTCTTTACTCTCTGCGATCCGACTCCTTGTCAGTGATCGCATATAACAAATGTCTGGGAAATCTATTAAAGACCCAAATCCGAGGGTTTATGTTATTTTTACCATTTTGAATTTGAGAGCTCGGGAGAGGCGATTTTTGGAGGTTTTTGCACCTGGGTAACTTGGGTAAGTGATTTCTATCCATGATAGATCAATTTCCATGATTCCAATCTTAAATCCAACCTTTAATTTCGAAAGTTTTGGGTAGAAAAGAGGGAAAATGGGATGAACTTCATAGACCAAATTATTGAGTTTTGATTGGGTGTTTGACCTCCGATTTGAGAGATTCTTATATGGTTAGACTCGTGAGTGAATGGGTGTCCGGAAAATATAAATTTTACCCGATTCCGAGATGTGGGCTCGGGGGACTTTTTGGGAGAAATTCCTAATTTCGCATATTTGCTTATAAATAATTAGCTATTGTCTTCCCTTAAAGTGATATTTACACCATGCAATCAATTTGAATATATTTGGGCCATCCGGAGTCAGAGACTCGTGGCAAGAGCGTTGTATTGAGTTGATTAGCGCGGTCAAGGTAAGTGGCTTGCCTAATTCTGTGTTGGGGACTTTCCCTTACGCATTTTTATACTGATTTTGTTGTGTGGACGCCATGTACGTGAGGTGACGAGTGCGTACACGGGTCATTGTTGCTAAAATCCTATTTTTATTCCCATGAAATCACTCATTTTCATTCATATATTATTGTTTCCTATCTTAATTGAATAGATAGCCTAAGAGTAAGCATGCCTACCTGTTCTGACTTGATTTCCTCTTATTTGCTACTAGTTACATCATGCTTAGGTAGTTTTACTCTATCCTTATCTCTTGTTCTTCCTGGACTGTTTAATTAAGTCATAATTGACATACTTCTGCTTTGTATATTTAAATTGGGACTACGGACCGATATCCGGGAGTTTTTTCCCTGTACTGCATTTCATATTTAAATTACCCTCAAATACTTTCTGAGACGAAATTAATTAACTCTGGTTGTTTTGTTGTCACAAACAATCTTTTGTTTCTTTCTGCTGTTTTTTTGTGATGGTTGCCTTTAGACAATTATTTTTTGTTTGTACTAACTTAAGCCTCTGTTGAAGGCTCTACTGCTCTAACCATCTTTTAGTATGCACATTATATTCTATATTGCTCTATGTTTTTTTCCTTTTTGATTGATGTCAAATGGGAAGAATTGTATGAGTAAACGCTCAGGGAGAGATATGTGCACAGCATAAGGAAACAACATACTCTCAGGGGAAGCAACAACTCAGGGGGAGAAACCCCTAACAATGGAAGTTTCTTAAATTACTTTGTTTACTCCTTCTTGATTGTCATCATAAAAAAGGGGGAGATTGATAGGTTCAAGGTTAAGTTTCAATGATGAAAATAATACCTTATGTTATATATGCAGGATGAACAAAAAAGAAAGAAATGGAGATGCTCGGCAAGATTGCTACTGGTTTCGAATTTCCAAATAAGGAAAGCATGAAGATGTTGTTACTACAATTAAGGGAAGCAGATTGAATCGTCCTCAATCACGGAAACTTAGACTGCAATCATGGATTCTCCAAATCTCAGCAATCTCTCGATCGTGGCATAAACAACTCCTCAGATCAAGTTGTGACAAGGAATGTCACAATTGAATCTGGGATCTTCAAAGAGCAAGATTCGAAGAGGCACCCCTTGGGTCAAATCCCTCTATCAAAGATCTTGTGCCTCTAATTTTGCTGAAGATTCAACGGCTCTTTTCTCTCTTATAAGAAGATTGACTATTCAAGAGAAGACCACACAACTACACAAACTGTATTCCAAATATGTCTACTTCTTAGTTCAAACACTGTAATTCTTAGTTATCAGTGTCTCAAAAGATAGAGAGATCTAGAGTACAAAAGAAAGTTGTGTCAACTGATTAGAAATTAAGTGTTGATATTGTCGTTGGTGGTGAACGCGATAAAATCATCGATATTGTAACTTTGTTCAAAGATCTTAAGGGAACCCTTGTGGCCCAAGGGAAACTGGATGTAAGTACCACAATGGTATCAAACTAGTATAAATCGTTGTGTGTTTAATCATTTCTCTTTATTGCTTTCTTTCATTCTGTTCTGTGATTAGTCAACTAGGACGTGTATTAGTCGACTAAATTTTAATTAGTCAACAATTCATCCCCCCTCTTGTACTTTCACGATCCTCGACCAATCAAGGGTATCTCGCTTATGTTACTTAGACATCCCTAATGTTACTCGGAGCTTATCTGCCTTTTTTTTGATTGATATCGACCTCGATCTCGAAAGAGACTTCGATCTCAAACCCAATGCCTCGACTCTTCGATGCAACATCCCAGTCTCGATCAAATAGTGAAATCGGGTGGCCTCGATTTCTATCGTATACATATATATCATTTATCAGACTCTATCTATAATCTATTATCTATATCTATAATCTATAATCTATAATCTATAATATATTAAAAATATGAATCTCTTTAGGTGAAAGTCAAATAATAAAATTACCGTTGTCTTAATAAATTTAATTTTTATAACAAGAAAGTCCCTATAATTATCCCCTATTTGAACCGTCACTAAGAATCTAATTTACCCAAGCCCACGTTTCTTTACTCGTCCATATAAAGGGTTGTGTTCCTTCAGAAAAATTACTTTTCAGGGTCACCTCATGCAAAAGGGTGTAACGTCTACTAATTAATCTGGAAACAAGTTTTCACATATTTACAAAATCATTAGGAGAAAAGTAATCCCCTCCCCAAAATAAATAAGAAGATTTACATGGGTTATATTTCTTAGTCATAAAGATGATGCCTTAAAGAATTTTGATGTTTTCTGTAAGAAGGTTCAACGTGAGAAGAGATACTACATCTCTACCATCAGAAGTGATCATGGAGGAGAGTTTGAAAGCAGAGCTTTTGAAAATTTCTGCAATGATCAAGGAATATTCCATAATTTCTCATCACCAAGATCTCGTCAACAGAATGGAGTAGTAGAGCGTAAAATAGAACCTTGCAGGATATGGCTAGAACCATGATTGTGGAAAACTCTTTACTTCATAATTTCTGGGCAGAAGTTGTGAGTACAACATGTCATATCATTAACAGATGTCTTATCCGACCTATTCTCAAAAAGACTTCCTATGAACTATGGAATGGTAAGAAACCAAACATCAGCTACTTCCACCATTTTGGATGCAAATGCTTTATTCATAACAATGGAAAGGATAATCTGGGTAAGTTTGATCCAAAGAGTGATGAAGGTATATTTCTTAGTTACTCTCCCTCAAGTAGAGCTTACAGAGTTTATAATAAGAGAACCTTATGTATTGAAGAAATTGTTCATGTTGTTTTAATTGATACTAACCCTCGCCCAAGGAATGAATATGTTCCCGAAGATGAGGAAATCTCTTGTGCTCCAAAGTCTGTTATTGTAGGTAAGGATCATCAAAGTGAGTCAGCTAATCTACAGACTCAACCAGTTGAAGCTCCTCTAGAAGATCTTGACTTATCCAAACCAGATCAGTCGACTACCAACGAAAAGAACTCTATAGAAAATACTCCAAGTGAATGGAAGAATGAACCAGGATATCCTCACAAATTCATTATAGGAGATCTGCATGAGGGAATAACCACAAGGAGATCTCAAAAGAACAAATCTCATGTAGCTCTCATTTCTCAAATTGAGCCCAAGAAGGTTGATGAAGATCTAAAGGAGTCTCATTGGATCAGTGTTATGAAAGAAGAATTAGACCAGTTTGAGAAAAACAAAGTCCGGCAATAAGTTCCAAAGCCTCAAAACTCTTCTGTTGTTGGAACTAAGTGGGTTTTTAGAAAGAATTGGGATGAATCAAGACAAGACGTTCGAAATAAAGCAATACTGGTGGCTCAAGGTTACTCTCAACATGAAGGAATCGACTATGATGAAACCTTTGCACCTGTGTCAAGGCTTGAATCCATCCGAATTCTACTTGCCTTCGCCGCTCACAAAGGATTCAAATTATTTCAGATGGATGTCAAAAGTGCGTTCCTAAATGGTTATATATCTGAATAAGTATACGTGAAGAAACCTCCTGGCTTTTCAAATGCCACTTTTCCAAACCATGTATACAAGCTAACTAAATCCATGTACGGTCTCAAACAAGCTCCTCGAGCAAGATATGAAATGTTAAGTTCTTTTCTTCTAAATCAAGGTTTCAAACGAGGTAACATCGATACAACTCTTTTTATCAAGCAATTAAATTCTAGTAATCTCATTACTCAAATTTACATAGATGACATTATTTTTGGTAGCCATAACACTGTTCTTTGTGAAGAGTTTGCTCTTTCCATGAAAGGTGAATTTGAAATGAGCATGACTTCCTTGGAATTCAAATCAAGCAGTCTCCTAAAGTAATTTTCATCAACCAAACCAAGTATATCAAGGAGCTTATCAAAAAGTTTGGGATGGAAAATGCTAAGGCTAGTGGCACCCCAATGAGTCCAACTACTATGCTAGATGAATACATCAATGGAAAAATGGTTGATGAAACCATGTATAGAGGAATGATTGGATCCCTACTTTATTTAACTGCAAGTCGACCAGATATTATGTTTAGTGTATGTAAATGTGCAAGATTTTAGTCGGCTCCTAAGGAATCCCATTTTACTGTTGTTAAATGCATAATTATATATTTAATTGGTACTACTGAATTAGGACTATGGTATGATCATACTAACAATTTCTCTTTGAGAGGTTTTTCAGATGCTGAATTTGCAGGAGACAAGATTGGTAGGAAATGTACCGGTGGGACATATCAATTGCTGGGAAATGCTTTAGTATCTTGGCATAAAAAGAAATAAAATTGTGTTGCTCTATCAACGACTGAGGCAGAATACGTAGCTGTTGGAAGTTGTTGTACACAAGTTTTACGAATTATGCAACAATTTCTGGATTATGATTTATTTCTTACTGCCACTCCTATTTTCTGCGACAACACTAGTCCTATCTGCTTATCTAAAACTTATGTGCATCATTCTAAAGCAAAGCATATAGAAATTAAACATCATTTAATTCGTGAGCATGTTGCAAAAGGTGATATTATGTTTGAGTTTATTAGTACTGATTCTCAACTTGCTGATATTTTTACTAAACCTCTTTTGGAAGAAATATTTTGCATTCTTCGAAAAAAGATTGGCATTCTGCCAAATTTGTAAACAAAATATTTCCCTAAGTGTTTAAATCTTTTTACACGTTTTCAGTATATTTTATTCCCTTAATTATCCATGTACTAATTACTTTTTTGTGGAAGTATAATTATTACTTGTACCGCCAAGCAGTCATTCTGAACCATCACCTTCGTCTGTACTTGACCCTTATAGTAATGAAGACGCCCCTTCGCTCCTCTCAAATTCCTTGTTAAAAACCTTCCATCTCCAAATACTCCTCTCATTTTCTACCAAACAACCGATTTCACTATGGCCATAAGAAACCCTTCCTCTGCAACCAAACGAAGCCGTAGGTTTCAAAAACCTCTCAATATAGAAGAGCATGTAGATGTAGAGTCATCCATTAACTCAGACTTTCTCAGAACAGACAATGATAGCAGTGCTTCATGTGAAAATCACCCTATCAGCCAGAAAAAGGGTCGGTAAGAGAACCCTAGAGCAAACCCCCCAAAAGGCGGCATGCAAGAAGGGTAAGGTAGAACGCTTGGAATTTGGTCCTGAGGACAAGCTGATCTTATACGGACCAAGTGAAAAGGCAAGGTTTGAGTCTTACAAGTTAAAATCAATGTCTCATGGACGATCTGTAAGTCTTTCTCTTATGCAAAGTCTTCATTGTGATGTGACTGTAATTTTCAATTTTCAGCACCTTTCCCTTTTGTTTGACACTCTTGGAAATTTTGTGTATGAAGAACCTGTGAGAATGTTTTATGCAAATCTGCTTGTGAATGATAAGGATGACTTGGAATCTATGGTTTTGGGAAATAGAATTGTGTTGGACTCCTACCAATTTGAAAAGATTTTTTTCGCCAAATTTAGTGGGTATGATGTGTTTGTCCAAAATTCTTGGCCCAAAGACTTTGAAGTGTCTCTTGAAGAAGCAAAAATTTTTCTATCTGATAACCCCCTGATATTGGCCCCAAAAAAATGAAGTTTGAATACCGTGTTTTGGCCCACATGATTTCCACCACTCTCCTTCCCTGGTCTGGGTCCCTACGTTCTTTATCCACTAGAGATATCTTTGTCCTCTACTGTCTGGTTAATAATAAGCGTCTTGATTGGTTTTTGTGGATTCTTCAGTATATGTTTGAGAGTATCAGGGATATTTCCTCCTTTGCTGCTTGTCTGCCCTATGGTATTCTTATCTATCATATTCTGGAAGTTATGAAGGTAGACTTGGTACCCTTTACACCCAAGCACATCTCAAGTACTTATGATAAGACTGCTTTTTCTATGATGGGATACTCTTTGGGTGAGAATGGATGGTTTAAGTGAGCCAAGGTTGAAAGTGCTCTATCTCCAGTTGATATCCTAGCTGATCAACCAGTCTCTCAGTCGACTGCCTCTCAGAACCTTCAACAAATTCAACACTACCTTGATGGAGTCAAGCTGCTGCTTGTGGAGATGAAAGAACGGGTAGATAAGATCAGGGATGTCACTAAGGAGACAAGTTCAGACGTGGCCAAGCTTTGGATAGACATAGTAGCTACAAGGAGAAATGGAACCAAGCCTTTAATTCCATGACTGAGAAGATGGAAAATCTCGTCAGGGATGTTGAAAACTCCTATGACTCCTTCTGCACCAAAGTGATCAACACCCTCAAATACTTTCTGAGATGAAATTAATTATCTCTGGTTATGTTGTTGTGACAAACAATCTTTTGTTTCTTTCTGCTGTTTTTTGTGATGGTTGCCTTTAGACAATTATTTTTGGTCTGTACTAACTTAAGCCTCTGTTGAAGGCTCTACTGCTCTAACCATCTTTTAGTATGCACATTATATTCTATATTACTCTATATTTTTTTTTCTTTCCTTTTTGATTGATGTCAAAGGGGAGAAAATGTGTGAGTAAATGCTCAGGGGGAGATATGTTCACAGCATAATGAAACAACATACTCTCAAGGGAAGCAACAACTCAAGGGGAGCAACCCCTAACAAGGGAAGTTTCTTAAATTACTTTGTTTACTCCTTCTTGATTGTCATCATCAAAAAGGGGGAGGTTGATAGGTTCAAGGTTAAGTTTCAATGATGACAATAAGGTTATGCTATATGTGCATGACAGACAAAAAGGAAAGAAATGGAGATGCTCAGCAAGATTGCTATCTGGATTCGAATTTGCAAATAAGGAACGCATGAATATGTTGTTACTACAATTAAGGGAAGAATATTGAATCGTCCTCAATCACAGAAACTTAGACTGCATTCATGGATTCTCCAAATTTCAGCAATTTTGCGATCGTGTCGTAAAGAACTCCTCAAATCAAGTTGTGACAAGGAATGTCACAATCGAATCTGGGCTCTTCAAAGAGCAAAATTCGAAGAGGCACCCTTGGGTCAAATCCCTCTATCAAAGATCTTGTGCCTCTAATTTAGCTAAAGATTCAACGGCTCTTTTCTCTCTTATAAGAAGATTGACTGTTCAAGAAGAAGACCACGCAACTACACAAACTGTATTCCAAATCTATCTACTTCTTAGTTCAAACACTGTAATTCTTAGTTATCAGTGTCTCAAAAGATAGAGAGATCTAGAGTACAAAATAAAGTTGTGTCAACTGATTAGAAATTAAGTGTTGATATTGAACGTTGGTTGTTGTTGCTCCCAAACGCACACGCAAGTATACGTGGTCGTACAAGTAATAAAATGATAAGTCCAGTGTCGAACCCACAGAGACTTGTTTAAAATACTCACTAAATCACTAAATTGTTATTTAATCCTGCCAAAATCAAAGTCCACGAATATGATTATATTATACTCGATTCAAAGTAATAACTAAATTATTAAGTAACGAGTTGATTATTTTGTATACAGTAGAGACAAATATTCCAGGATTGTGATCGATTCACCATTTATATTGTGTTCTAATTAACTCTCCCTTTCATATAATTCACTCATGGTTGCTAATTAATCGATAATTTCTCATAGCCTTCTCCCGAAGTACTATTCCCCTATTCGAAATAGATTAACATATATATTCCTATGAAATTAATCTAGTAAGAATGCATTAAGATTACGATATTTAGTTAAGCATGGTGACTAGGTATATTCCTATCCTAACCACAAATCCGCTCCCCTTAAGGGTTAAGATCGCACTCTCTTCAATTCTTCTTTAATCTATACACGGCTTTCCCAAGCATAGCATAGATAGTAAATAGAACCTAACTGTTGGCCAGACAATTAAGCAATTAAACACAGAATTGAAGAAACAACCATATATTGGTGAATTATAATCAAGGTCAAGCTAATGTTAAACTACAATATTCATGGCTAAATCACAACCCCAGAACAATGGGTGTTTAGCCACTTATGATGTAATCAAAATAATTGCATAAGTGTTGAATAAATTTCAAATACAAGAAAATATGAAGAAAACTGAGAATTCTCCGCTTCCTAATTATCCCGTGTGTGTTTTTCCTCCCAAGTGGCATAAACCTTCTCAAAAATATCTTTAGTCTTGCTTTTATACATGTTGGGTAGGTCTAGTGCCGAATAAACCGTGTCCCGAGCAAAATAAGAAAATTCACGCCACTAGTGCCCTGGACAACGCCAGGCGCCCACCAGGGTGCTGCCACAAAAATTGATTCTGCCTCCAGCGCCAAAGGTGGCTCAAGGCGCTGCTTGTGGCGCCCAAATACGCAACTTGCCCGATTTCATTCGTTTTGGCTCTCATTTTGCACGTTTCGCCCCCAATTGCTCCTGGATCGTTCCTACACATAAAAACACTTTAAATTAGTACAAATCATCACATTTAACATCAAAAATTTACGAAATAAAAGTAAAATATAAGGCGATATACATAGAAATATATATACTTTAGGTTAAACATTAGTGGTGAATGTGATAAAACCATCAATATTGTAACTTTGTTCAAAGATCTTAAGGGGACGCTTATGACCCAAGTGAAACTGGATGTAAATACCACAACGGTACCGAACCAATATAAATCGCTATGTGTTTAATCATTTCTCTTTACTGCTTTCTTTCATTCTGTTATGTGATTAGTCAACTAGGACTTGTATTAGTCGACTAAATTTTAATTAGTCAACAATTCACCCCCCCCCCTCTTATACTTTCACGATCCTCGACCAATCACGGGTATCTCGCTTCCGTTACTAAGCCATCCCCGATGTTACTCGGAGCCTATATCTCCCTTGAATTTGATTGATATCGACCTCGATCTCGGAAGAGACTTCGATCTCGAACTCAATGCCTCAGTTCTTCGATGCAACGTCCTAGTCTCGATCAAATAGTGAAATCGGGTGGCCCCGATTTCTATCATATACAGTCTACCATTTATCGGACTCTATCTATAATCTATTATCGATATTTATAATCTATAATATATAATCTATAATCTATCTCTAGTACTATAATATATCAAAATATGAAGCTCTTTAGTTGAAAGTCAAATTATAAAATTACCCTTGTCTTAATAAATTTAGTTTTTATAACAAGAAAGTCCTATGAGTACCCCCCTATTTAACCTTCACTAAGAATCTAATTTACTCAAGCCCACGTTTCTTTACTCATCCATATAAAGGATTGTGTTCCTTCAGAAAAATTACTTTTCAGGATGCAAGAGGGTGTAACGTCTACTAATTAATCTGGAAACAAGTTTTCACATATTTACAAAATTATTAGGAGAAAATTAATCCCCTCCCCAAAATAAAAATATAAGAGATGGTGTTCACAACGGCTATGATCCCCTTTTCGACTTTCTTTGATCTTTACAGCTTCCAATTTATCCTTAAAAATATTTCAGAAAGAGAATTTTCATTCCAACAAAAAATATATTGGCAGTGAATTTTCAGATTTTACTACTTTTTGGAGTGTCAAGGTTCGGTTCAATTTCGGTTAAGAAGGTGGCTGCCGGCGTCACTGTTGTTTGTATTGTTGCAAACAAGTAAATTTTACATCTTCTCTTCTCTGTTGCTTGCATTTTTTCCCCTTCTTTTTTACTGTGAAATTTGATAGCTAGACAGGTGCTGTTGATTAGTTTTTAAATTGAAACTGTTATCTCTACTATTGAATAAAAATTAAGTCATACACATGAAATTAAACGATTAGTTGCACTCTGCAGTAGTCTTTTACTTAATCGAGGAGAAGAGTATTATGGCATGTTTGTAGAACAACTGTTGTTCGAATACACTTGAAGATTTTCATGAAATACTCTTGTGCTTGATTTAAGAATACTGGAGTCCAATATTTCAAATTGATTTACCCACCCGTGTAGCTGCCACATATTAATTTCTCAAGTTAACCATTGTGAATATATTCGATTAGAACATTTTTTTTTAAGATGCATATACATTTCTAAAAGCGTGTTGAGATTGGGCCAAAGTATAACTTATTGCACTCTATAGAGGTGAATAAATTTTGTTACCTTGTTTGAAAAATCATAGTATAAAAATTTATGAGGAATGGATTGCATTTGTTACGCCCATTTTTCGCAAAGCAACGTTAGAATATTTAGTCCAGGTATTTTGTGTGTATAGTGAGATCATGTAATAGACGTGCCACCTTTTATAATTAAACTATTTTCTGCATTTCATTTCTTTTGTTTTATTATCACTTTTTGCTACTACTTTTGGAGTGCCATTATATATATTTGGTTCAATTATGATTAACAAGGCCTTTTTTGGAAGACTTCTCTCTCCTAAACCCTAAACTCACTGGCGACCCTCCCATGGCAGCAACAGCCGGAGGCCGGCCACCACAAGTTGTTGCGCTGCCTCCCCAACCTCCCCCCACTGTCGCCCAATCATCTACAAAGACAAACAACAATCCTCAACCTATGGATTATGCAAAAATCTTAAAACCTACTGCCATTAATGCCCCCATGCAAACCCTAGCTATTTTTCCATTAAAACTAGTTGAGTTCCTTCAGGGAGAACTAGTTGTGAAGTGGAAAAAATAAGAAGTAAAGCAATCTATCGTATAACAAGGGCTTCAACTTGCAGTTCTTGGGAAATTTTCGTATGGGAAGCCTGTTATTAGTGAATTATGTAAAGTAATTCCAATTCATTGTGAGATTAAAGGCCATTGTTAAGTTGGTTTAATTGAAGATAGTCATGTGTTGATTAGGCTGTCATTATTGGAGGACTATGTTCATCTTCTTTCAAAGCCATCATTTTATTTAAAACTCCAGTCAGACATGTGGCAGATGCGTTGTACAAAATGGAATCCATGGTGGACACCTGATGAAGATACTCCCATTGCCATAGCCTGGATTAGATTTCCAGAAGTGCCTCCTAATTTCTTTGGTAAGGAATGTGTATTTTCATTAGCTCGTACAATTGGTAATCCACTACATGTAGACCTAGGAACTCAAAATGGGACTAGACCTAGTTGTGTGAAGGTGGAAGTTAACTTGTTATGTAAGTTCTCTCACCGTATTAAGATTGTGGAAGAAGCTGATGAATCTGGTGCAGAAGAGTTTAAATGGATTAGGATTAAGTATTATTATGTGTCAAAATATTGCAAGCCATGCAAAAACAAGGGCATAGTGAGGCAGAATGCTGGGTAATTCATCCTGAATTACACAAGAGATTTGATGAAGATGTTGAGGATCAAGGCAAGGAAAATATAATTGTGGTGAGTACTGAAGCAATTGATAACTCTGCAAATTCAAAAAGGGTACTAGCAAGTGGAAAGTTGGTTGGTAAGCCAGCTACTAATCATGCCAAGCAGGAATGGATGCAAGCAAGGAAGAATAAATACCAACGGGATAATAGGGGTCACATTGTTGATAACAAACAAGGAAAGGAAGCTGACTAGGGTAAAGGGAAGGCCAAACTTGAGGATGTAGCAACCAAAAACAAGTTTAATGCACTAGAGGTTGAGGAAGTCCATCAACCTACTCTACAAATTACTGAAGGCAAAGGTGAGGATCATAACAATGGTAAGAAGAAGGAATATGGGGAAAAGCAATACAAGAAGGGCCAGGATAAGGAAAAGGAAGGCAATACCGGAGTGTTAAGCCCTAATCCTAAGGCGTCTGGGGTTAAGGTTGGGAAATATGCTAATACTAAACCAGCTGGAGAGGGTAATCAACATGAACTTAAGCGTGTGAATAAGGAAGCAGTTGAGAAAGTGTTGGAACATCAGCATAATGGGAACTTAGCTAAGGCTAATTCTATTGTTCCAAGTGATCAAAGTACTGATGAAAGGGCTAATAAGGAATCCACAATCGACTGGGTTAATAGAAGTTTGGAAATAGCAAAGAGGAGATAAGGTAATCCAATGTGACTACAAACCAATCATGCCAAGATATTCCATCTCAAACATTTGCAGATTCTGGATAGCTTGAGGACCTTGATGAGGTAAAATCAACAAAGGTTTTATGGAGTGATGCAATTGAGGTGGAGGATGATAAGCTAGGAAAGACAAAGACAAAGGTGAAGGACAACACTCAACCTAGTGATAGGCTGGCGACGCCAGGCCTAAAGCCTGGTCCCCCATGCGTTAGGCTGGCGACGCCAGGCCTGGCGCCAGGTGCACCTGATGAGACAGCCACAGTAAACCATATCCCTAGTGCAACTGGAGAGATTGTAGATGGTGTTCCGGTGTATGCATTGCAGAACAAACTTGTTGGAGATGATAATGTGAAGGTTAGGGATGATACAATGGGGTCAAATCAAAACACAGGCAATGGAAAGGGTGGTGATATCAATAGAACAGACATTTCTGAGCAGACTACTATAGTAATTCATAGGCTATGCAGTGTCTATGAGCATCAATTCAAAATGATGCAGGTTGGTGTTGATTCTATGGACAATAGCAAGGAATAGGATGATGAGCAGGCAATTTTTCCAAGAGCATATGGGGAAATAGAGGAAGTGCCTATAGAGTATGGCACTGATCAAATTATGCTGCTGCAAGTTAGTGTTCCACTGAAGACTCATCTACATAATTTACATGATTTAGTTACACACAATGTGACACCAATTGGTGAAGACTTAATGAGACAAAGTCCAATGGAGGATGAAGGAGATGATGAATCTATGGAATAAAACTTCAAACAAGTGACTAGGGAAGGAGATTTATCACCCACAACTAGTGCTAAAGGAGGTAAGAAAACAAAAAAGAATCAGAATAAAGAGCCACCACAACCATAAAGAGTAATGCCTAGGAGGGCAACTTCTATATCTAAATGATGATGATCAAAACATTAATATGGAACATAAGATATGTGAAAACACATCAAGTCTTTCCTACGGTGATCAACATGAATAGGGAGCATAATTTTTGTGTAGTTGCATTGATAGAGCCTTTTCAAAAGAAGAGATTCATTGATAGATATAGAAGAAGGTTGAATATAGAGACTACTTATGCAAATATTAATGGGGCAAATATGGTTATTCTTTGATGCAGTGGTGGAATGGGAATTAGTGGAGGATACTAAGCAACATGTGACTGTGAGAGTGTTTCACCATGACCTGGGGCAGCACATGATGATGACATTTGTTTATGCAAAATATTTAGCAATGGAGAGGTTGTAATTGTGGGATCACTTGGATTACTTATCAAGTGATATGAAATTGCCATGGTTGGTAGGAGGGTATTTCAATGTGATATTGCATGAAGATGAGAAATAGGAGGACTACTAGTACACCCTCCTGAATATGAGGATTTTGTATTTTGTGTAAACTCTTGTGGTTTGTTTGAGCAAGGATATAAAGGAAGTCCATTTACATGGTGGAATGGGAGATCCAATGCTACGTGTATATTCAAAAGATTGGATAGGATCTTTGTGAATTTGTGCATGACATGTATATTGAAATAGAAAAAAGGGAGGCTTCGATAATCTAAAGAGAACAATCAACCTTGAAAAGATAATTATATCAATGTGAAATTGAAAGGAAATAGAGAAGATAATTAACAAGTTAGTAAGATAGAAAAGCATTTAACAAGTGGTCGTTTAGACTCCTCAGTAGTTGACCCAGACTATCAGTGTCGCTTTCTCTGTGGACTACTCTCTTGCTTGCTTATTGCTGTAAATTTTTGTATGTAACTAATACTTCATGACATATGTTATCCTTTGTTCCAGGTTTTAAACCCTATGGGTTTAACTTTTATAGTTTTTAGCGTTAAACCTATTATATTTTTAAAGTTATGGGTTCATATTTACTATTTTTGCAATTTTAATGAATTTTTACATATAGAGTTTTATTTTGCGTTGAAAGTTATAGCTTCAGTTGAACTCGTCCCCAGAATGCTACATCCGCGTCTATAAAGCTATGTAGTCCTTTCGGGGCCATCAAGGTCGAGACCAGAAAGTCGGACCTTTTCAAGGTTAAACAAGGAGACAACGAGATGCTCAGGGAGTTCGTGTCGACGTTCCAGATGGAACGAATGGACCTGCCTTTGGTTGCAGATGATTGGGCCGTTCATGCATTCACTCAGAGGCTTAACCCCTAGAAGCTCCTTGGCTTCACAACAACTGAAACAAAATTTGGTATAGTACCTGGCGGTGACTTGGGCCGACGTCTACAAAAGGTACCAATCGAAGATGAGGGTCGAGGACGGCCAATTCGGTGCCCCTTCTGGGTCTGTTTATCCCATAAGGGCCAACGACAAGTCTAAGAGCCATTGATCATGAGCCAAGACTGGTTCGGGGTCGGTACCATCCATACAACACGGACCGAAGGGGAAATGGGTCCGGGCGTCACCCCGCCAGGAACAAGAAGAGAAGCGACCGAGGACCCAGTAGCCGAGGTCTGATGACTAAAAATGATTTTGACATGTCGCTCGGGGGCAGGGAAGCACCAAGATTATCAGAGTATAACTTCAACGTTGATGTTGCCAGCATCGTATTAGCCATCTGGCGCATCCAGGAGACCAAGTGGCCTCGACCATTGCAGTCCGAGAATTTCTGAGTGATCGATCCAAAAACCACTTCAGGAACAGGGACGCCAACAAACATGACGAATAAGAGGAGCCTCAGCACGTCATCAACATGATCGTTAGAGGGGTCGATGTCCCCCGAAGGCCAATGATAAAGCGCATTAAAGTATCTATCACAAGGGAAAAATACACCCGAGATTATGTCCCGGAGGGAACCATTTCGTTCAGCGACGAGGATGCTGTGGGCATCGTACAAACTCACAATGATGCGCTGGTAATATCCGTACTTATCAATAAATCTCGAGTTAAACGTGTGTTGATTGATCCATGTAGGGGTCGTAGAGCAATTTGGTTACAGGACCAAACAGTGCCGGCATTCCGGGTGTTGAACAGATTTAAAATGACATGCAAACCCACTAAAGGGGAGATAACCCAGCTGGTAAACACCGCCAAAATGATCCAAGAGATAAAGTTCTACGTGATCGAAAGGGACATGAGGTACAACGCCTTATTCGGAAGGATGTGTGTTCACAACATGAGGGCGGTACCCTCGACCTTACACCAGGCGTTTAAATTCCCTACGCCAGGAGGAATCAAGATGGTCTACGGAGAGCAGTCGACCGCAAAGGAAATGTTCACAGTCGACGAGGTAATCCCGGTCCCGCGGTTTCGATATCAAGGCTAAGTCTTATATTCTTGTTTAATTCATTTTATCATTTTAGTATCAAATCAATTCACTTGTCTATAAATCACGTATAATTTCAACTGTACCGTTTTACGGATAAACAAGCTATGTATTGTATTGTAATTACAGTGTGGGTGTAGAGAGTTCAAGAAAGAGTTCAAATCTAATTTTTGATGTACTCAAATTCAACAAAAACTCAACTACATCCCGCCAATCAAGCTCAAATTTCAACTATAACTTCACAGCAACATCATCACCATACCCAGCAATCAATTTGCCCAATAACCAAGAATTTCAACAAATACATTTTTTTTCTTCTTCAAACCTTTTCAAGGTTCAAGAATGATGGATTCGAACTTCTTTTTTCATTTTCATATCTCATCAATAACTGAGGATGTAGAATCACTTGACTCTCAACTTTAAAATTTCAACAACGATCGAATATGCTCAACACCTCTAATAATTTTTCAAGTTCATACAAAATAATTGTCCATTTTTATTTTTCTAAATACAAAATAATATTTCTATTATATTTCTAATTAAAAAGAAAAGAAAAAAATAAAATAAAATAGATTTCAAAAAAATTTAAAAATATGAAATTACACGTGACAGCACGTGTATTTCACCGCCTTCCAAATATTTGGTTCTCTATGCCACGTCAGCACTTAAGATGACATTTATTACACTTTAAAAAAGTTTAGGAGAGTAATAGGACCTCCACAAAGATATGGTGTGTCGTAACAACTTCGAGTATTGTTCGGGAGTAATAGTGCCTTATCCCTAATTTATTCATTAAAAATATATTATTTGGTCATTGTTATTTTAATCAAATACATTATTAGTATAAAATCTATAGTCTCGGCATCTCATATATCTTGAGAATATTCTTGTCAAAAAGCTTTTAAATCATATAGGTCACAACCTTTTGATTGTCTTTCCTCCGGCTACCGGTCACTAACTCACTATTGGTAGTGTTTGCTCCTGATGTTGTTGAGAATGTCGTCTCGGGAGAATCAAGTTTTTACTAATATATCGTAGCTCTCTAGCTGAGTTATTAGGAACATAATTAAATGCCTTAAATCTTTTATCATTACCCAATTGTTGTGCTCTATTCAAGTTTTAACACTTCAATGATTAGCCGTGATCACACAATTCGTCCCATGTGTATTATTTAATAAAACTTACTTGAGATTAAACACTTATATTTAGTGAAGTAAGGAATGTTACAGTTTTTATCCAATGTGAACATCTCTGTGTATTTGTATTTTAAACTAAAAATTTCAAATTAGAAACTATTCGTATTACAAAAACAATATTAGTCCCAACATGCAAATCTCTCCTTTGTATATCGAAAAAACATCGTCTACCGTACAATATTTAATGGATTCATTAGGGAAAAGCTGCAGCATCTTTCCTCCTCAGTATATCTAACTTTATTTTTAAATTCACAATTTAGAACAAAGTATAGGTATTTGTCTATTTATAAATTATCATATTAACGGTATAATAGAAAATTTAAAGTCAAATTATTTTAAATATAAAAAGATAAAATTTACCACATATACAAAAATATTACTCTTCAGGACGGATTGAAAAAATATATATATATATCACATAAATTGAGTCGGACGAATTATAACTGCCAAATGGCCCTAGACGTGTTTTGAGTCAACAATGACGGCAGATCAGCCTTGTATTAGTAAAAGGACTAGTGATGAACCGATTGGTCATTTACAATTTTACCCTTTATTTCTATGTTCCGAGATTTTGAATAGCTCTATTTAGCCTGCCTCGATTTGTGCTTGCAGTCCGTATCCTTTTCCAAAAAAATTTTATGTGAAGAATTGATAAAAATATAAAATTTGGCCTTAAAAACTTATTTGAGTTGACTACGATCAATTTTGTGTAAACGGACCGGATCAGTGTTTTGACGGACTCTGTGGGTTCGTATCGTGATTTGGGACTTGAACGTATGCCCGGAATAGTATTCGAAAGTCCCTAACTTGATTTAACGTAATCTGTTGAAAATTAGCAATTTATAGGTTTAAAGAATTCCTAAGTTTGACCGTAGGCTGACTTTGTTGCTATCGGGTTCATATTCCGGTTGAGAAAAAATAGCTTACGGTTGATATGGAAAATAGTAAGAAGATAACGACAGAAATTGGAACTCTAAGATTTTTACATATAAAATGCAAAAGAGTTTTTCTCAATCTTCCGAAAATTTGTTGTGGGTTGGTATAACTTCCTGAGCATGCTTAGCTCGAAACTTGGTATAGGTTCATTTCAATATTATGACTTGTCTACAAAGTTTGGTGCAAAATGAGTTGATTTGACGTGATTCGAACATCCGGTTGTAAAATTTCATGTTCTTGAGTTTCTTTTAAAATATCATTCATTTTGACGTCCGCTTCGTAATTCTAGATATTATTTTGATGTTTTGATCATGCGAGCAAGTTCGTATGATGTTATTACACTTGTGTGCATGTGTAATTTGAAGCCCGAGGGGCTCAGGTGAGTTTCAGATAGGCTACAGACCATTTTGTACTTAAAAAGAATTGTTGGTTTTGGCTACTGCTGATATCTGGTGTCACGTGCTTCGAGATTGCGAAGGCTCTCCCGCGATCGCGAAGGGGAACTTTGGGCTGGGGTGGTTTTCTTCATCGCGAACGCGGAGCATTGGGGGATCTACCCTTCGTGAACACGACCAGACACTCGCGAACGCGTACGGTATGGTCCTGGAAGGGAGGACTACCCATTACTCTTTGAACGCGACACGTGGTCTGCGAACGCCAGGGCAGGTGGGTGTAAACCTTCACGAACACGAAGAGTAGCTCGCGAATGCGAAGGCCTTTGGCTGCTGCTGCTTCGCGATCGCGTCAGATGTCTTGCGAATGCGATGAACACCTGAAAACCAGTCATTTAAACTTCCAAAAATCGGGATTTCGCCCATTTTTCACCATCTTCTCATTAGAGCTCGGCCTGGAGGCGATTTTGAAGAGAAATTTCATCACCATTTCATAGGTTAGTATACTTTAACTCGTTTTCTTTTATTTTCATCAACACCCATTGATTTCTAACAGTAATATATGCTCTTTCATGGTAGAAAATTAGGGATTTGAGAAGAATTGGAATTTTTTTTTGTAAATATGAGATTTAGATCTCCAATTGAGGTCGGATTTCGAAACTAATTGCATAATCAGACTCTGGGTGAATGGATAATTGGATTTTGGTTCGAATCTCGGGTTTTGATCAAGCAGGCACGGCGTTAACTTATATTGACTTTTTGGAAAAAGTGTAAAGATCTTATCTTTATGTATTGTAATTAATTTTCCTCACATTGTTTGTTGATATTCAGTCGATTTTAGTTAGATTTGATTGGTTTGGAGGTGAATTTTATAGGAAAGGCGCCAGTTGAGCTTTGATTTGCTTATGAAGCGAGGTAAGTAGTGGGTCTAACCTTGATTTGATGGAATTAGGAATCCTTGAACTATGTGTTATGTAAATTACATGTGTAGCGGCGTATATGCGAGATGACGAGTGTATATACGCCGTCAAGATAGTTGTTTTCATGTTTCCCGTAATTCATTAATTATCTCATTCCATGTCTTAACTGTTACATGTCTTAGTTGCTTTCAATGTCGTAACTCGTTACTTGTCATCTATTTATTCTTGTATTGAAATGCTCATTTTTTCTATGATCCGATGATTAATTGCTACTTGCCTTACTTGAACACTTTAATTATCATATATTTGGCTTGTCTTGTTGCTTTGTATTAATTGTAGCATTCCTTGTTTTGGTACGAGGTTCTTTTATGGCTTTGCTTTCTGTTTACTGTGAAAAAGGTAATTATAATTATATCTGATTATATGATTCTAAAAATATCTGATCTATTTTAATACTAGTTGTTGGGCAATAGATGCTAAATATAAGTAAAGAAAGTGTGATAATAACAAAGGAAAGTAATGATATGCAGACCGAGCTATCCAGAGACAGGGTCTCGAGTTGGCCGAAACAGGGCCTCGAGGTCGAGCTCGAGTGCTTGACAGAGGGAGGTCGATGAAGATATAACAGTACTGAGGGCCTCGAAGATGGCCTCTTTATGATCAACAATGAGAAATAAGTGAAGAACAATCAATGAACATAGTAAATAGAAAGCAATAAATCAATGGAACAATTGTAGAGAATGTTTGAGTTAGAGAGCAGGGAATGTTCTTGTTCTTGTATTGAATCTCTCCTGTAAAAAATGACAAGGGTCCCATTTATATAGGAAGGGAAATCCCAACATAGTACATGTGTAATTATTACAAAGAGATACAACTGGTACATCTATTTAATGGTCCGGTACGGACTTGTACTATTCTTACAGGCGTTGTCAGCTCTAGCCATGTGCCTTTGGGAATTTCCCGTTTTTCCATGATGGTCACCGACCTATACCACCCCGAGATCAAGCGTGGGGGAATCCTCTATATGCTCCCTCAGTGTCGAATCTCGAATTGTACTTCGAGCCATCCGAAGACGGGCTATGGAATGCCATAATGATCATAAAATCGGACTCTCCGATTTTAGCCGTATACAGATAGTCCCCGCGTTTCTTAGAATGAAATGATAAGAAACGGTCTTGAATTCTTGCCTCTTCGATACTCTCATTATGACGTCAGCCTCGTCAGAACATTAAATGACATGACATAAAGGATGCGCAGCACAATTCTTGAGAAGCCCATGAACCGCTATTGGTTAGACCTTCCCGCTTCTCAAACATGCCCAAACGACTTCTATAAATAATTCAATTGTTTGCTTTTCACGCTTTTACAACATCTTCAAGTTTTCAAAACTTAGCTCACAGCTTTTTGCACTTATCTTTTTTTTTTGAAACTTAGTTACAACCATGGCAAAAACCTCCAAAACGGCACCACAAAAAGAGGGAGCCACTTATTTATCACGCCCGTCTAAGGGCAAATCAAAAACTCCTCCTAGTATCGAGCAGTGCATTCCTGGTCCCTTTGACACTGTCTCCGATTTTACCATCGAAAAACCCCCTTCTACACCGGGCCGATGTGAGCCCATGTCTCGGTAGATAAGTTTGGTGACTGATACAAAGAGAGTAAAGATATACTGCCGCTGGGGGGAGGCAGCAAGTAGAAATCCCCAAAGCTGAGGAAAGCATAGTAACACATAAAGTTGGCTTCCTCAGAGTATATATGTATCCTTTCACTCTAGGCCCCGTAGATTTTTCTTCTCCACCGATAGATCCGGTGATTCTCGACTTCTGTCGTCAATACCGAGTGACACTTGGTCAAATTTATCCTTCTTTCTGGAGGATTGTCTACATGATTCGATATATCTCCAACATGGTCGAGGGAATGACTTTCACCCTCGATCATTTGATCAGATTGTATAGCCCTCATCTCTTACAAGGGGGTTTAATTAAGCCACACCGTCAATCCGCCCAAGCGTTCTTTGCCTGCATCGACGAGGACAAAGAATGGGGACGGATGAGCTGGTTTGTCAGAGTCAGAACCTCGGACCTTATCCCCGCTGATAGGACGCCATTCCCTGAGGAATGGAACATGAAGCGTAAGCGTCCGTATGCCGGGCATATTTTTTTGCCTCTTTTTCTTCTTCTGAATTGATCCCTTTATTTTTTTCTTGATTTTCTTGCTATTGTGTAGCCACTGTTTGGTTCCCCGATGCGGTCCAAGACCTCCCGGGATGGATCAAACTTTTGGACTCCGCTTTTCCAAAAAGCAACCGCGTTTGGCGCGATTTGCCCAAAAAGCAATGGCAGCCCAAGAACCACGATATGCTTTTATTGTTGTCATTTCCTCATTCTTTGTAAGTATTCTCCATGGCGGTAAGTTTGATACATCATGCCTGTGTAGGCCTCGGGTAAGGCGTGTCGATGAGACCGCCTCCTCCTAGTGAAGAAGAGGCTTCGAAAACCGCCAAGGATAAGAAAAGGAAGAAGGAGACACCGGTGGAGTCTCCGAAATCCAAGAAAGAAAATGCTTTGAAGCCCAAGATTGATGATACGGTCCTAACTTCGATGGCCGCTGAGAGACTGCGTGTCGAGGAAGAAGATGATGATACCTGCCCTTTGGTACAAAGGGTAAAACGAAGCGCAGATGTTTCAAGAATTGCTGGGCAGAAGACTGCCGAGTCGGAGGTGGCCGAAGCGGACCCGCTTTGTGCTGATGAGACCCTTGAAAAGGGTTTGGGCGCAGTCCCCAAGCCACTCGTTGGACATGGTACAGTCCGTGTTGGCAAGTTTGGAAGGCCTGATTCTGAAATTCTTCGGGGGAGATAAAAAGTCCCGATGGAAGTTGATGTCGTAGGCGGCTTTCAATTGGGCCCATCATTTTCTCAAGGGATGATAAGGGATGCCCAGAACATGGGTGTTGTCGATGTGGGGAACTCTCAAGGAGAAGATGATGCGTTCAGAGATTATTTCATCGGTGTCGAGGAGGAAACCGATCTCGATGTCCCCGTCGCTCTCGAGGAGGTTGAGAAGCTTCAAAAGAAGGTGATCTTTTTGACATACTATTTGTGCTTCAAGTTTTTATTCTTGTTTTTCTAACTTTCCCTCTTCATGATGTAGGTCAAAAAGATGTCTGACCAAGTCTTCTCTAAGCTTCAAGATGAGTTGACTCATCGTAAGGAGGAGCTCGGGAAGCTTACATCGGAGTCAAATGAGCTGAAGAATCTATGCGCCCAAAGAGAGGAGGAGTTGATCAATCTCCGGGCAGGCTCGGAAAGAGCGCTCCAAGAGAGGGCCGACTTCATCGAGCAGGTAATCTGGTGCCCATAATCTTATATTTTATTGTCATAATTGGTGCTAATTAGCTTGTGTTCTGCATTTTGCAGACTGGGCAAAAGGATGCCCTAGTGGGGAAGCTTCGGGGGGAGATCGTGGCCAAGGACGCCGAGATCCTTGAGTTGACGCGCCTGAATGATGTCGTGGACTTGGAGAGGGACATACTTCAGGAAGATCTATCCTCAACTCAGGTCCTTCTTTGAGGTGCTAAGGAGGAGGCTGCTGCATTATCCGTGGCCAAGTCTGAGGCTGATGAATTTGTTTCTTCATACAAAAGGGATGTTGCCGCCGCAAATGATCGGGCCATGGAGATATCCAAAAAAGACGAGCTAGAACCGGCTCGTGCTGTTACTTATGCTCGCTTGCAAGCTAGGAGGCAAGACTTCGAGGAAGCGAGTGCCAAAGGTGTCGATCTCTCTGCCGATATTGAAGAAGCCAGGGCCTTGGAGGAAGAATCAGCAATCTCAACTACTTCGGATGAGGGCTCTGGAAGCGACTCGGGCAGTAGTGAAGGCGAAGAGTAGGCTTACTTACTATTTTTGCTTTTTATTTTTTGTACATGGGATCCTCGGGGGATCTTTGTAAAATACCCTTCTAAATATATTTTTTGGAATGCAAAAGATCTCTTCGTTTCATATCTTCAAACTTTGCCCTGCAATATTTATTCAAAAGTCGACCTTCGTGCTTTGAATTTAGCTCTTTGGAGCCCGTACTTGCAGTAACAAAGATCCTCGAGATCGGACACCTTCTCGAGGCTAGGTTGGTATGGGAGTTTTGATCCCTCGAACACTACATGACAGCTTCATTCATATGACATGACCGTGAAGTGTGGCCCCGCCGGTACTCTTCCCCAAAAGTTACAATGACTTTGCCAGAATTAATTAGTCCTCCAAGTAGATGAATAGTCGTTGCTTGTTCTATATATATGCTCGCTTCTTCTTCAGTTTAGGTTTTGCAGCTTGCAAAACTAGTTTTCTCTTTAAAGTTCTCTTCCTTCTCTCAGCTCTTCTATTTCTTTAGTTCAAAGCTTTTGCTTGAGCTTTCATCCTCTTTATCTTATTCGAATAGTTATGGCTGCCGTGCCCGAATCCGCTCACCAAGAAGACGGAAACTCTACCTCTGCTTCTTGCCCGGTTGGTGGTAGACCACCGGCGTATAGCGAGTTAACCTCGAGTTGTTTTGCTTTAAAGAAAGACTTTGCACTAGAGAAACCCTTTGATGCTCCGGGCCATCTAGAGCATGCATCGATGTTTATTCGATCGATAGAGGAGAGTCACCTCTAGGCCGTGAGGAGATATTGTGGATGGGGAGAAAATGTGATGCTGCAGATACCTTCCCGAGAAGAGAATATTATGGCCCACATAGAGGGATTACTGAACGTGTACACGTGCCCACTTACATTGGGCCCCCTCGACCGCCTTGTGCTCGTATTCTTTATAAGGTATCGAGTCACTTTGGCTCAGATTCATCCATCCTTCTAGAGGATACTGCTGATGATAAGGTTCTTCACTGAAAAGGCTGAGCTCGAGTTTACCCTTAGCCACATTATCAGATTATATCGGCCTCTACATTGTCGAGGACTGATTGCGTTATGACACCGATATACCAAGCCTTTTATTGCTAGTGGCGATGAGGACTGGAACCAAGGATGGATGAGTCGATTTGTCCTAGTGAGGACCGTCCACATCATTCCTGCAGAGTTCCTGCCGTTCCCCGAAAAATGGAACTTCAAACGTAAGTATTACGTCGTACCTTAGTGCCCTTTGCTCTCGATGATTTATAAGAATGCTTCTTTTTCTCTTTCTCAGCGTATCCGTGGATGCTAGAAGAGATCCCCGATCTTGCGGACTGGACTCGGAGGCTGGAAGTTTCCTCTTCCTATGATGAATGCAAGTGGCGAGATCTGTAGAAGGGCAGATGGGAAGAAAAGCACCACAATATGTATCATGTTATTTCCCTTTGAGGAATGATTTCCTTTATGTGTATTAACTCCATCACCGCAGGCGTTGGTGGATTTTTCGAGATGAGACCATGCCCCCTCGAGGAGGGGGAAGGACCGTCGGCTTTGGATCTGAGGGAGGATAATAAGCAAAAAAGGTCCTCGAAAGATGAGGACATTCATAACAAGGCGGGGCCTGCCCGGGGGCACAAAGAATATGTCGCCGCTGAAGAGGACCTTATATACGTCGGTTATTCTGTAGACATCAATACTCTTGGGGAGGATAGTTCTGCATCGATGGCTCGAACCAGGGGGCCTCCCGAGGTTTCCGAACCTACTGGGATTGAGACCTATAGCCTCGAGGGAGAGGTTCCACGAGAGGGAAGGAGCAAGAGTCCTTTATCCCCGTCTACTTCCTCCCTCGAAGGAACTTCGAGGGACGTTCGGGGCCAGGGGCCGTCTAAATCAAGTGGGGTCTCAAGCGATCATATCCCCACCGAGAGCGGTTCAACTAGGGCCGATGAGACCAGGCCAGTAGATGCACACTCAAATTTTGAGGAGGCTCAGCTGCTCTTTTTCGTGGTGAGTTTTGGTTGACTTTGTTGGTTTTTCAGCTTTGTATTTTCATCTTTTGAACTGAAGCTTATTTTTCATAAGCTTTTGACAAGCTCAAGTTAGAGCTGCTCCACTGTGAGGCCAAGTTTCGGGAAGCCTTGGGAAAGGAGAAATCTCTCAGGCTTCTTTGTGATAAGAAGACAAGAGAATTGATATATCTTCGATTGGAGATGAATCGAAGCCGAGATTATGAAGGAAATATCGAGAAACAGGAAATCCTTATTTTGAGGGGGGTACATGTCTCTTTTCCCATCTTCGAGAACTAATGTTTGATATTTCAGTTGCAGAGAAAGACGGAAGCGCTTGAACGCCTCTGGGGCGAAGTCCGACAGGTCAATTCTGAATGTTATGCGTTGAAGGCGCATATAGGTGTTCATTCTTCGGCTCAAAGGAATGCTTTGGCCAAGGCTTCTGCCCTCAAGGTACAACTCTGCAATGCTCAAGAAAGTAGCTTGATTCAGACGGGCAGAATTTCCAAGCTCGAGACTGATCTTTTGATGATCAAGGCCGAGGTCGTGGACGCCTGGGCTGAAGCTGAAGAAGTTCGAGCAAAGGCCGATAAGAAAGTGGTCGTTTACTTGAAAGATGTTGTCGATGCTCGGGCTGAGCTGAAGGGAGCCTTTGACAGAGAGAGGAGGGGCAATAAGTCCCGATGCAGATCTTGGAGGGAGACCCTCGAAGAGACTCATGTTAGGGGCTTTGATCTCTCGGAGAAAATAAAGCAGGCCAAGGCGAATGAGATCAACGCCAAGTTTTCCCTTCTTCTGATGTCGATGCTGATATTAGAAGGCCGTCGAGGGATCTGGTCCGAGGGGCCGTCGAGGGAGCTGGTCCCGAGAGTAGACTAGGCTTTTATTTCTTTTCCTTTGTATAAAACTCTTGTGGGAGCATTGTAAATGTATATTTGTAATACATATATATAAAAACTCCTTTGGTATTTGTGATTTGCTTGTGTCTGTCTTTCTTTTTGTTTTGAATTTTGATGCTTGTCAATAATTAGCCCGATGAATTGAACTTCGAAATGATACCCTTGGGGTTATAATTGGCGCTGAGGCTTTTGAGGCTGGCCCGTGGGTTCTTACGCATTGGCCCTTAGGCGCTTTAGTTAACCGTTTAGGGCTCAATCCTCGAGTCGGGTTTTGACACGAGCTCATCGACCCTTAGGTTTTTTAAATCTGCCCTGAGGCTATTTAGGCTTGTGCTTAGGCTCTTACGCATTGGGTCGGTAAGACCTTTAATATAGCTGGATCTTAGGCTCTTACGCATTGGGTCGGCACGACCTTTAGTGTGGCTGGAGCTTAGGCTCTTATGCATTAGGTCGGTACGACCTTTAGTGTGGCTGGTGCTTAGGCTCTTATGCATTGAGTCGGTACGACCTCTAATATGGATATAGTTTTCCCTCATTAAGGACTTCTTGCGGTTTTTTGTTCGTCCGACTCTTCGACGGCTTGAAAGAACCTTGATTATGAGCCGTTATGTGACGATAAATGAGCACCTCGGAAGGTTTTGCTCGATGGATGAATTTTCTATGATCAAAGATCTTTTTCTTATGCCAAGGGTAACCTGATTAACCGGTTCTTTTCGAAGTAATTGGAGGCCTGTGATTTTATGGCGACGGTCGGACGTCTCCGAGTCGCGTTGGTTTGACCGGAGCCTTATGACTATGGTCATTGTATTTGGCCGTAGCCTTTTAGTCCCCGAGTGAGATAGCCTCAGTGTCTATATCGAGGGTATGCTTTTTTAGGGGTCTTACAAGTTTGAATATATAGCATTGACTTTGATATCAGGATTATGCCTTTTTAAGGTCTTACGAATTTGTACATGCCTTTCTTGAGGTCTTACAGGTTTGTACATGCCTTGCTTGAGGTCTTACAGGTTTGATATTGCCTTATTGAGGGCTTATGAGCTCTAAGTTGCCGGCCCTGAGGTCTTATGGCTTCGAGTTTTTGATGGCTCGATGGGGTAACTGTCGATGATAGTCCTCGGGAGATCGAAAGTTTTTGGCTTTGGAGCCGTTCCTTGTGAAAATAGAAAACTTTTTGATGTTGCCGCATTGAGGTCTTATAAACTTGATGTTGCCTCATAGAGGTCTTACATTGTTAATATTGCCTCATGGAGGTCTTACATTGTTGATATTGCCTCATGGAGGTCTTACATTGTTGATATTTCCTCATGGAGGTCTTACATTGTTGATATTGCCTCATGAGGGCTTACATTGGTGCCTCATGGAGGGCTTATGAATTTGAACATGCCTCGTTGATGTAATCGTAAAAAAAAAAAACTTCACGCGTGTAATAATTTTGGTGACAAGGGAATCTACGTGGGTCAATGGAAACATGACAGCTGGTCAGAAGTTTAGAAAGACGTAAGGGGCAAAGAGGAACGGAATAGCATGCACACGATACTATTAGATGTAGGAGTTCCAGTCTAATTGAGGAGTTGAAGAGACACGGTCAGAATGAACCAAGGCATAATAAAGGGAAGATTCAAAGGTCTTCAATCAATGAGCTAAACGTTACATAATATTCACGCAACAGTTACGATTACCAATTGTAACGTTACGTTAATGATATTATTAGTCATTAATGCTTAATCATTAAGATGAGTAGACGTTATATTAAGAAATTTCCTATAAAAAGGAGTAAAACCTCACTTGTATGGACACGTTTGAACCACTACTGAAATATACTTACTTTTATGCTATCTTATTGCTTTCTTATTTACATGTCTAAATCCTATTATTAGCTAATTTCTTTGGTTATCAGAAACCCTAGTACTTCTTAGAATAACTTTGACTAAGAATCCAATTCTTTGGTTAAACAAATTGGTTCCGTTACCGAAAATCTGATAATCTTTATTTTTTCGCTAATAACCTTATCGAATCATGTCGAATACCAACGACAACAACCAACAAACAACTGGAACCCTAGTTCCATCGCCTCAGGGATCCTCACGAGGTTCAAGGGAAAACTCTCTAGAAAGATCTACAACTCACAACAATGATCAAATTGGAAACAAGCAAACAGGAGAACAAGACCCTGTGAAGCAGTTGGTTGGTGAATATGTGAGTGAAGCTCTTCAAGCTTTCTTGAGGGGGCTACCAACTGTGTCGCCTATGCCTCCTCCAAACAACACCGCGACTGTAGAAAATCCACAATCTGGACTAGAAAATTCAAGAAGTAGAGGCACTCTAAATGAATCACTTGGATGAAGACCAGGTATGTCTAATAATTCAGATTTACAATCTTTAATACTAACCTTGCAGAAATAGGTAAAGGAACAAAACGATCGCATCGAGCAAATTCCTGGAGTAACACATGTCATCAAGGGTATTAATATTGAAAAATACTCTCAACAACCCTGGAAGCCAAGTGCAGCACCTTTACCGATTCCCAAGAAATTCAAAATGCCTAACATACAAAAGTACGATGGGACAACTGATCCACGTGATCATGTTACTGCTTTCACCACAGGGGTAAAAGGAAACGACCTGACTAAGAAAGAAATTGAATCCGTGTTGGTCAAAAAGTTTGGAGAAACACTCACTAAAGGAGCATTAACATGGTATTCTCTGTTGCCCGAAAATTCTGTTGATTCTTTTGTGAGCTTGCAGATTGGTTTATAAAAGAACATTCCGGTGCACAAAAAGTGGAAAAGAGAATGGAAGACATATTCAAAATAAAACAGGGAGATACGGAGTTGATTCGTGAATTCGTAGACAGGTTTCAACGTGAAAGGATACTTCTACCAAGAGTACCTAACAATTGGGCAGTTATGGCCTTTGCAAGTAATATGAACGATAAAAGCTCTGAAGCCACGAGGAGACTCAAAGAGAGCTTGAGAGAGTTCCCAGCTACGACATGGAACCATGTTTATAACAGGTACATCACCAAATTACAAATTGAGGAAGATACTATTGCCCAATTAAAAGCAGAAGACAAGATGAATTCTAGACGCTCCGAATCAGAAAGGAGAACTGGCAAAAACAGGTACGGTCCATACATGAGACCTTCGGGACGAGAGACTCGTTCCAAATTTGAAAACCCACGGTCTGATCACATACAGTTGAATAAAGATTCGAGCTAATCATCATCAAGATCCAGAAAGGATCTAGATGAGCGAAATAGAGGTAATACAAGAATTGGAGACTACAATTTCAATGTAAGTACTTCTGAATTAACTCCAATATTAAGAAATATGGGTGATAAAGTTTGATGGCCCAAAGAAATGAGATCAAATCCAAACAGAAGGAACCCAGACTTCTGGTGTGTATTTCACAATGATCATGGGCACAAAACATCAGACCGCAGGTTATTGCAAGGTGAGGTAGGGTGCACTTATTAAAACAAGGTAAACAGGTATTAGTGAAAAAGGTAAACAGGCATATATGAAGAATAGGCAAGAGCCCCCAAAACCACCATCTCCGAAGAGAACTGTAAATGTGATAAATGGAGGAGAGGAGGTAAATGGCATAACTTATACTTCAGCAAGAAGGATGACCAAGTTCACAGTGACCCACGGGAAACGGACTCGTGAGACTTTAGAGGCTGACAACATCTCATTCGACGACCTAGATGTTGATGGATTACTGCTTCCACATAACGACGCACTGGTAATATCTCTCTTATACATGACACTAACATAAAAAGAGTATTGATTGATCCAGGTAGCTCGGTCAATATCATTTTGCTGAGGGTTGTGGAAGATATATTAATGGGGGACCGTGTAATTCAAAAAGTATGTTCCTTGTCCGGATTCGACAACTCTACTGTCATAACAAAAGGAGAAATTGAGCTTAATACCTATGCAGAAGGCATCGTCAAGGAAACAAAATTTCAAGTTACAGATAAAGATATGGCTTATAATGTAATCTTGGGGAGACCATGGATCCATGGCATGGATGCAATACCATCCACCTTGCATCAGGTAATCAAATTCCCTTCCAGATCCAGCAAATTCAAGGTGATCAGCAGACTTCAAGAAACATCAACTTAGTGATGCATTCCAATTAAAAAGAAATAGAGGAGGAATCAAAAGACGAGGGAGAAAATCGAACAGACACGGAAGAAAATGATATAGACACGATGAATCAAATCACCACGGATATCACATCAAGACATACAGACATGGATTCCATATCTGATGTTATTCAAGAACTAGAAGAGAATGAAATATCAAGACAACGACTGAGAAGCTCGAAGTTGTTCCACTATTCGAGCTTAAGCCTGAGCACAAAATCCACATAGGAGCAAGGGTAAGCCCGACCAAAAGAGGTAAGTTAATTGAATATTTAAAATTTAACGCATATTGTTTTGCTTGGTCCCATTCAGATATGACAGGTATACCCCCAGAAGTGATGACTCACAAACTAAATGAAGACCCATCCTTCGTACTTGTCAAGCAAAAGAAAAGAAAGCAGGGATCGTTCAAGAATCAAGTGATCGATGAAAAGGTACAGAAACTCTTAAAAATTGGTGCAATACGTGAGCTAAAATATCCTAGTTGGTTAGCTAATACCGTAGTGGTAACTAAAAAGATAGGTAAATGGAGAGTATGCGTAGATTATACTGATTTGAATAAAGCATGCCCAAAAGACTCATTTCCATTAACGCACATAGATGAAATGATTGATGCCACTACAAGCCATGAACTATTAAGCTTTCTAGATGCATTATTCTGGTTACAATCAGATAAAAATGGACCCTCAGATGAGGAAAAACGTCCTTTACTACAAACAGGGGGACTTATTATTACAAAGTCATGCCTTTTGGCTTGAAAAATGCTGGAGCCACGTATCAAAGGCTAGTGACCAAGATGTTCCAGGAACATCTGGGGAAAACAATGGAGGTATACTTTGATGACATGTTGATAAAGTCAACGAAGGCAGAAGATCATTTCCAACATCTCTCAACTACTTTCGAGATCCTCCTAAGGTATAACATGAAGTTAAATCTAGAAAAATGCGCCTTTGGCGTCGAATCAGGCAATATTTTGGGTTTTCTCGTATCAAATAGAGGCATTGAAGTAAATCCTGCTCAAATTAAAGCTATTGAAGAAATAACTGATGTACTAACGAGCAAAAACGAAGTTCAAAGATTAACAGGTAGGATTGCAGCTTTAGGAAGATTCATCTCCAGATCTTCAGAGAAGAGTTTTAAATTCTTCTCAGTACTAAAGAAGCAGAAATAGTTCGAATTGACTGAAGAATGTCAACAAGATCTTAAAGACTTGAAGGCTTATCTATTGAATCCCCCACTACTGTCTGAACCAAAGGAAGGGGAAAGGTTATACATTTATCTTGCTGTGACAGAAATAGCCGTAAGTGCAGTCCTGGTAAGGGAGGACAAAGGTAAGTAATCTCCTATCTACTATGTAAGTAAGTCCTTACTAGATGCTGAAACTAGATATCCTCATCTAGGAAAATTATCCTTGGCTCTAATCATGGCAGCTACAAAGTTAAGAATGTACTTTCAGTGTCACCCAATTACTGTTGTAACTTCATATCCTTTGAGAAATATTTTTCATAAGCAAGAACTGTCAGGTAGACAGGCTAAATGGGCAATAGAACTAAGCGAATATGGCATAGTCTATTAACATAGGGCTGTAATAAAGTCTCAGGTTTTAGCTGATTTTGTCGCAGATTTTAACACTAGCTTAATTCCTGAAGTAGAAAAAGAATTACAAATCTTTACCGGAGCTAATCCAGGAATATGGAAACTATTCACCGACGGCTCTTCTAATATCAAAGGAGCCGAGTTTGGAATTGTTTTAATACCACCTTCGGGTGAAAAGATAAGGCAAGCTATTAAATGTTATACCATTACTAACAATGAAGCGGAGTACGAAGCTGTCATTGAAGGACTCGAATTAGCACGAGAACTCTCAATTGAGCAGATCGTGATCAAAAGTGACTCTCAACTAGTGGTGAACCAGATGCAGGGGACTTATACTGCTAGAGAGACTCGAATGCAACAATATTTGGAAAAGGCATGAGCCCTGGTAAAGAAATTCCAGTCATGGAAGATTATGCAAGTACCTAGAGAGGAAAACGTAGAAGCGGATATGTTAGCTAATCTTGCAGCAGTTACCGATGTAACAAATAAAGACAATGCTATTGTGATACACTTATTTCATTCAGCAATTGGTCAGGACAAGAATGAGGTAACATTTAATAATCTAACATGGGATTGGAGAAACGAAATTGTAAATTTTTTGCAGAATGGTACAGTGCCTGAAGATAAGAAAAATGTTTAAGTACTTCGTCGTAAAGCTGTATGGTACTGCCTAGTTCGTGACACTCTGTATCGCAAAATGTTTGGAGGTCCCCTAACAAGGTTCCTTGGACCAAACCAAACTGACTACGTGATGAAAGAAGTACACGAAGGACATTGTGGGAACCACGCAGGTGCAAGATCCTTAGTCAAAATCCTAATCAGAGTAGGGTACTATTGGCATAAGATGGAAGAAGACACCAAAATTTTCGTAGCTAAATGCGATAAATGTCAGCAATATGCTAACAATATGCATCGGCCTGCAGAATTACTACACCTGGTTGTATCACCTTGGCCATTTATGAAATGGGGAATGGATATAATAGGACCTCTACCCCCAGCCAGAGGAAAGGTACGATTTTTACTTGTATTAACAGATTATTTCTCAAAATAGGTGGAGGTAGATGCTTTTAAACAGGTGCGAGAAAAAGAAGTGAAAAGTTTCATATGGCAAAACATCATATGTCATTTTGGTGTACCAAAGGAAATTTTATGTGACAAATGGCCCACAATTCATAGGCTCTCAAATCACAGAATTCTTCCAAAGCTGGCAAATCAAACGAATCACTTCTTCACCATATCATCCCGTGGCTAACAGGCAAGCTGAGTCAACAAATAAAATCATTGTTAACAATCTGAAGAAACGATTGGAAAAGCTAAGGGAAATTAGCCTGAAGAACTACTGGCAGTATTATGGGCTTATAGAACTACTGCAAAGACAACCACGGGAGAAACCCCATTCGCGCTTGTTTACGGCTCAGAAGCTCTAATACCAGTGGAAATTGGTGAACCGAGCATGAGATTCACAACAACAACAGAAGAAACAAACAATGACGAGTTGAGAACAAATCTGGATTTACTCGAAGTTGCTTTAATACGCATGGCAACTCAAAATAAAATCGTAGAGCGATATTACAACAGAAAAGCTCACCTCAGATACTTCAAAATTGGGGACTTTGTCCTTAAGAAAGTTTTTCAGTCAACAAAGGAGAGTGGAGCAGGAAATTAAATCCAAATTGGGAAGGACCCAAAAAAGTGCGTGGTATTGCTGGAAAATGAGCTTATGAGCTGGAAACCATGGATGGCAGAATTTCACCAACAAGTTGGAATGTTGTTTACTTGAAGAAATATTACTTCTAAAGAGAAGGAATACCCACGGTCAGGTATCATTACGTTCAATTTTAGTTAGTACAGTTAAAATTATACTAACCATTTTAGATGATAGGCAAAAAGCTAACCCATAACCATATGATAATATTAGACCTGAATAGACACGAGGAAAAAACTGAATTCCAGGTCTAGGGTTACAACTTTCTGGTGGACGTTTCAAAGGGTTAAGAAATCATCATCTAAACTATATACGTTCGAGTCTCGTATGTTTTTCCTTTTCAGGAAAAGGACCACAAGAAAGGAATAGTCAAGTGCTCGAGATTTCATTCTTCAAAGCTCAAACACTTGGGGGACTATATAGTATGGAAAGAGGCAAAGAAGACTATCAAAAGAGTTAAAGTTCAAGCCTGAAGATCTATTTTTCCCAACAAGTCAAAAGCTATGAGCAGAATCAAAGAGCCAAAGACAAAAACACAAAGTCTTTCAGAAACCTACAAAGAACACACTCGTGAATACAAACGAATGTTTAGGTTAAAAGCAGAATTTAGTTATGGGAAGAAATTCATACCCCCGTGTTTATTCAAAACCCGTTGTAAGAGAAAACAGTTACGTCATAGACGATGCTCAAACACATGTAAAATGCTACGAAAGTTCGAATAATATAAAGACTTTCTGCAAAACATTATTCGAAAAAAACATGTGAATTCCTATCTCTCTTTTGTATTTTTACACCATTATGAAGTTGAGACGTCTTCTTCATTCAGTGTCGTTCATAAAAGGGCCCTCTTTTATAAATCGTGCTTATTTCAAAAAGACACAAAATACTGAAGCATTTTTTAATGCAAAATTAAATACCAAAGGGGTAAAACAACAACCCGAACGTAAATCATGCAAACACTTAAGAGTAAAATGAAAACTCGAAAAAATACAAGTCATGCTAAGAAATATAAATATTAATATTATATAAAAACTAAGTATTAACTTAGTTTAAACCAAAAGTGTTTATACAAAGCTTCCCCTAAGTTGTCACTGGGGACTTACTAAACCAAACTTCACCCCCAAAAGGGACTGGGGGTAACCACCAATTGTTCCAAAAAAAAAAGAGAAGGGCTGATAAACACTTTCACTAGGCACTAGGAGGATTATCTTCATCAGCAGGAGGAGCGGCTTGAGATGGCGAGGCTTGGGCAACAGCTTCATCAGGAACGATCTCAGCACCCATTGGAACTTTAACTTCAGGTGATGAAAAATTTTGACTTTGCCGAGACTTTTCAATTGTCTCCTTAGTCTTGGCAATTTCAGCTTCTAAGTCAAAATTTCCTTGGCCCATTTCCGTCAATGTGTCAAGCCGGGCATTCAAATAAGCCCAACTCACATCAACAATTGTCTTATCCTCAAGAACCTCATAATCTTTCTCCCATTGTTCAATATTGGCTCTCAGCTCATCTCTTTCAACCACGATAGCATCATAAGAAGCCTGCAAAGGGACAAGAGATCTTTCCAGAAACTGAATCTTGTTTGAAGATTCACGGAGGTCCTCTTGGGTCTGGGTAATTTATTGCATAAGTTCACCAGCATAAGCCTCCTTCTGGTCCAACAAAGACTTCAAACTTCTTATCTCTTCAGTAACATGGGAAAGCTGCTCCGCAAAGGAAGACTCCAAGATGTTTTTATCCTTGCCTGCTTGACTTGATGAAGCCTTCTCGATGGCCAATTCCGCTGCAATTTCTCTGATTTGATGCTCCAAGGTACACTTCTCCTCCTCTACTGCCTCCATATCAAGTTGAAGACTCTCGAATTGCTCTTTCCAGCTATCAGCCTTGGTATGATAGTCATTCGCTAATTTCTCCGTATGAACGATCCTTTTCATCAATTCTGTACCAATAAGATTGATCTGCACAAAAAGAGAAGTCAGATATTGGTACGGGATATATAAAAAAAGAGGGGAACGGTATAAAAGATACCTTTAAGGACGAGTGTACAATCTCGTTCATCCAAGTTAAGGAGCTATGACTTTCCAACTTAGACCTTTCAACCGGGCCTATCAGAGGCTTCAACCACACATCTGCCTGGCCTGATTTCTTTAAGAGGATACCTCCATCAGGAACCTCTATTATAATTTGCTTCATCTCCCCACTATTGGAAGATCCTACTTCGACAATAGAAGGCACGGAAGTAGGGGCAGATGAAGGAGCCATGGATGGAATAGGCGGGGGAGCATAAACATCAACAGGTACGGCACACGAAAGTTCCACTGGAGCAGATGGAGGAAAAATAACAAGAGGTGATTCCTCTGAAACTGTGCCAAAGCCTCGGTGGAATAATTGTTCAATTGATTCATTGGCAGATGAAGGAGTTGCATCTTCAGGAGCGGAAAGCTCTGACTCAGGCATGGAAGGTGGATCAGTAACTGGAACAGATTCATTGTCAGACACGACCTTCTTCTCCGTGACCTCCAAATCAGCGAACCTTCCTCCTGCTCTTCCTCATCTTCCAAGGTCCGAGATCCACTTGCTTTCCTTTTTGATGAAGAGGAGTTCACAGTAATTTATTAGGCCTTGGCGAAAGAAAGTTTCGAAGCGGATATTGTAGCAGCAGAGACCCCACGAGCGTGAAACCCTGACAAATAAAAGGAGTTAGAGAAGCTTGAAAGGAGAAAGAAAGGAAATATAAGAAAAACCTGCCATGGGTTTTCACTTTTCAACCAAACCTCGCCGAGAGGTACTTCCAAGAACGTTCTTCCATTGGAGCAATCAACAACAATTTTTCTACCCAACCATGGAAACCAGATACCTCTTCAACGGTTCCCATGGTTGCTGCAAGAAGAAGAAAAAACAATCACGATACTGAATATTTATAAAAAAAAAATTATAAAGAAGAAAGTGAGCAAAACTGTACTCACGTGCAAAGTTCCACTTCTCAAGAAAGGGGAGATTCTCTTCACCTACCAAACCTTTAGTAGGGGCAGCAACATACAGGACATACCACCCTCTATATTTATCCTCATCAGGTATAACCAAAACTCTTTTACTCCTAGCCGCAAGAGTAAAAAATCCTTGGCGGAACAACATAGGAGAATAAAGATGAATGAGATGATGAAAAGTAAAAGGAACTGAGCTATGGTGGCCAAATATCTAAGGCATGCTACTGCCCTCAATATTAGAGGACCGATCTGTCCCAAGCGCACATTAAAAAATCAACAAAATCCTATGATGACAGGGTCGATGGGAGGCTTGAATCCTAAAGTAAAGGGGTAAGTATGCACAAAAGAATACCCAGTTCTGTAAGAGGTTATTCTCTGATTCTCATTGGGAACTAAGACTGAAAAGTCAGATTTCCAATAACAATCTCTACGCACGAGTGAAACTAAACCCTCAGTGATTTGAGTAGGGTAAAGATCAACACGAACATGAGATTTCATAGAAGAAAGTTGTTTTCTTATGGCCTCACTATCCTTTACAAAAGAAAACTCAGCAGGAACAATTTCATCAACTTTTCGCTCACGAAGTGGTTCGTTAGTTTCTCTACTCTTAGAAGAAGATCTAGAAGCTCTAGCCCTAGAAGAAGACAAAGAAACATTAGCCCTAAAAAATGGTGGGGGAGTAATGTTGAAAGGGGAAGAAGAACCCCTAGAAGGAGTACAACTCAAGCTTCTTAGTCTACCACCCCTCCTACTCCGGATTGGAGCAGAAGAAGGAGATAATTCGTCTACATTGATAACCTTCTTGGGTTCTTGATTTGAGGAAGACATATTTACATGAAAGAGGAATTTACCAGTAATGAAGGAAAGTTAGAAGTCTTTCGTGAAAGCAAAGGAATGAAAGGGGTATTTATATTCAGAAGCAACCGTCAAAAAATGGAAAAAGACACTAATGTGAAAGTCGTGATTAGAATTGTCACTTCGTGACTGATGCAGCCGAAAAAAGCCCTAAAAGGCGCTAACGAATTGCAGAATCAATCTGAGAATGCCACATGGAACTAGCATTAAATGGAAGTGACAAGCGACACATACATTCAGGGACGGATGCAATGGTATGAGTGAAACGACGGCAAAAAATTCCTGCCATAAATGAGTATCCACTTACCAAATATTTAATTGATAAATATGGTAAGTGGGGGGACTATATGTATTGGTAAAAAAATAAACTTCACGTGTGTAATAACTATGGTGACAAGGCAATCTACGTGGGTGAATGGAAACATGACAGTTGGTCAGAACATTAGAAAGACGTACGGGGCAAAGAGGAACAGAATAGCATGCACACGGGACAATTAGATGCGGGAGTTCCAATCTAATTGATGAGTTGAAGAGACACGGTTAGAATTAACCAAGGTAGAATAAAGGGCATATTCAAAGGTCTTCAACCAATGAGCTAAATGTTACATAATCTTCACACAACAGTTACAATTACCAATTGTAACGTTACGTTAATGATATTATTAGTCATTAATGCTCAATCATTAAGAAGAGTAGACGTTATATTAAGAAATTCCCTCTAAAAGGGAGTAAAACCTCACTTGTATGGACACGTTCAAACCACTACTGAAATATACTTACTTTTATGCTATCTTATTGCTTTATTATTTACAAGTCTAAATACTATTATTAGCTAATTTCTTTGGTTATCAAAAACCCGAGTACTTCTTGAAATAGCTTTGACTAAGAATCCAATTCTTTGGTTAAACAATTTAGGTCTTACAGATGCAATATTGCCTCATTGAGGGCTTATGAGCTAGAAGTTGCCGGCCCTGAGGTCTTACGTCTTCGAGTTTTTGATGACAGTCCCTGAGTGTTAGGGAAATTTATGGCCCTGGGGCCGTTTCTTGTGAAAAGATTCTCCATCGATTACTTGGTACAAGTATACATGTTTTCTCCATCGAGGGTTTGATTATTCTACGTGGACACGGTTCATTCGATCGTTTGGTCCGATACATCATTCTCCTGTCGAGACCCTCTTTGGCATATTTTAATTTCTTCGAGGAGGTGATCTCCCGGAGGGATGCCCCTCAGTATTTGAGGTTGATCGAAGAGAAGCCTTTAATACTTGATGAGTTCTCCTTAGGTATAATATGGATGTTTCCTCGTTAAAAACCTCATCGGTAAAACCCATTTGGGATAAAATCCGATATGAGGGAAAAAGAGCGTAACGCATGCTTTAAAACCTAAGGCCTTCGAGCTGGAGGGTGCTTCGATTCCTTTCAATCGAACACTTGTACATAGGTTAGTGTAAAATGTAAAGGAAAGAGGGAGAGGATTGTACCTTAACCGTGGTGGCGTTCAAGCCTCGATATGCTTCAGTTACTCAATCCGAGGACGCGACATGGTACTTTATTCGTTCATCCGAGGATGTAGTTTGTGATTGCTACTCGGCTGTTTGATTATTCCTTGGCTCCTTCGATGTAGAAGGTGTCGGTGCCGGTCGCACATCGTGTACTACGAATATCTCTTTTGCTACGTACTGCTCTTCGTATACTGTTTTTACTCCATCCTTTGTAGGAAACTTCATCATTTGATGAAGGGTTGATGGAACCGCCCTCATACTATGAATCCATGGCCTTCCAAGCAAAGTATTGATCTCATGTCACCTTTGATGACATGAAACTTGGTATCTTGAATTGTACCGGCCACGTTGACTGGGAGGATGATTTCCCCTTTTGTTGTCTTGCTCGCCATGTTGAATCCGTTGAGGACTCGAGAGGCGGGCATGATCTAGTCGATCAATCTGAGTTGCTCTACCACCCTCGACCTAATTATGTTGGTCGAGCTACCTGGATCCACGAGCACACGTTTAACTTGAAATTTATTCAAAAGAAAAGCAATTACCAGTGCGTCATTATGAGGTTGAGACAAGGACTCTATGTCCTCTTCGCTAAATGAAAGAGCATCTTCAGGTATGTAGCTCTGAGTTTGCTTTTCCCTGGTAATGGATACTTTTGTTTTCTTGAAAATGGGTCCCCGAGGGACGTCGACTCCTCCAATAATCATATGGATGACGTGTTGTGGTTCTTCCGTTTCATTTTCTATGTTCGCCTCTCTTTCCCAAAGTTGGTTTTTAGCCCGGTCGCTGAGGAACTCTCGAAGGTGCCCTTTGCTAATTAGTCAGGCTACCTCTTCTCGAAGCTGTCTGGAACCTCGGTCATATGACCGTAAGTGCCGTGATATTCACATATCAAGTTAGGGTTCCTTTGCGAAGGATCTGGGTCTTGGCCACCTAGTATCTTTGATTTTACCTATGGCCGATACGATGTCTGGAACATCAATGTTGAAGTTGTACTCAGATAGTCGGGGTGCCTCTACCGGCCATGTGTGCTTGTTAAACCCTGCTTTGTTCACGAGTCCCTGATGATTCTGGCCTCGATCCATCCTTCGATCACTTTTAGGTATGTTGCGCCTCGGGATATTTCTCCAATTTTCTACATAGGGTTGATACCTTTCTTTGCTTGGCCTCGACTCTCTCTCTAGAAGCCTCGATTCCTTTGCTAAGACCCTGTTGGGATACACCGAGCCCGATGGAGCTTCCAATTGGTCATCCTCGACTCTCATCTTTGACTGATACCTATTGTGTACATCTAACCAAACTACGGCAGGATACTCGATTAAGTTTTGCTTCAGCTGCTTTGAAGCTATCGAGCTTCGTTCATTCAAGCCCTGAGTGAAGGCTTGCACTGCCCAATCATCGGAGACCGGTGGTAATTACATTCATTCCAATTGGAAGCGAGATACGAACTTCCTTAACATCTCATTCTCTCTTTGTTTGATTTTGAAGACGTCAGATTTCCTCGTAGCGACCTTGATGGCACCAACATGCGCCTTCACAAAAAAGTCTGCCATCATGGCAAACGAATCTATCGAGTTCCGGGGCAGGTTATTATACCACATCATGGCCCCTTTGGACAGCGTTTCTCCAAATTTTTTCAATAAGACAGATTCAATCTCGTCATCTTTTAAGTCGTTCTCTTTCACAGCACAAGTGCAAGCAGTAATGTGCTCATTGGGGTCCGAGGTCCCGTTGTACTTTGGGAGATCGGGCATTCTGAATTTCTCGGGATGATATTCGGAGCCGCACTTATGGGAATGGATTTTGCACGAACTTCTTTGAATCTACACCCTTCAGAACCGGAGGTGCGCTCGGGATCTGATCGATCCTCGAGTAATAGGTCTCCACCCTTTTGTCGTTAGCTTCTATATTCTTTTCGCCTGATTCAATCCTCTTTTTGAGGTCCTCGAGCATCTTCATAATAGCTGGGTCGGCTGCTGACCCGTTATTGCTCAACCTTTCTGGTGCCTGTTCGACTCGATGAGCCGTTTCTGGTGGTGTTGTGCTTGGAGTTTTTTGATGGCTTTGTAGCTGAGCAATAGCCACTTGTTGTTCTTACAATATCTCAAAAATGATATGAAGGCTAACTTCTCTTTCCTTTCGAGAAGGGGCTCTCTGTGCTTCATGTTGATCTCCTTCGCGCACGCTTCCGTCTGTATGAGAGATTACATCGACATGTTGAGTGTTTCGTGAGCCTTTATCAATGGGGATTTGTACTGGTGCCCTTTCACGGTTTCGCGGTGGTACACCAGCGCCTGAAGCAGCTATATCGTTCTCTCCATGATCCTCAGGACCGTTGTTTTCATGTGCATTCACTAAGTTAGACATTTTCTGACTTGAAATTGAAGATTCTTGGACAAGAAAAAGTGTAAAGAATAATTTGTGTTTTTAGAAAACCAGTACTAAAACAATCACTATTATTTTTAGCCCCACGGTGGGCGTCAAACTGTTTACCGTGAAAATAGTAATTACAATTATATCTGATTTTGTGGTTCTAAAAATATGTGATCTATTTTAATAATAATTTTTAGGCAATATATGCTAAATATGAGGAAGGAAAGTGTGATAATAACATAGGAAAGTAGTGATATGCAGACCGAACTATCGAGAGACAAGGTCTCGAGCTGGCCGAAATAGGGCCTCGAGGTCGAGCTCAAGTGCTTGACAGAGGGCGGTCGATGAAGATATAACAGTACCGAGGGCCTCGAAGATGGACTTTTATGATCAATAATGAGCAATAAGTGAAGAACAATCAATGAACACAGTAAATAGAAAGCAATAAATCAATGGAACAATTGTAGAGAATGTTTGAGTTAGAGAGCAGGGAATGTTCTTGTTCTTGTATTGAATCTCTCCTGTAAAAAATGACAAGGGTCCCCTTTATATAGGAGGGGAAATCCCAACATAGACATGTGTAATTATTACAAAGAGATACAGCTGGTACATCTATTTAATGGTCCGGTACGGACTTGTACTATTCTTGCAGGCGTTGTCAGCTCTAGCCACGTGCCTTTGGGAATTTCCCACTTTTCCATGATGGTCATCGATTTATACCTCCCCAAGGTCGAGCGTGGAGAATCCTCGATATGCTCCCTCGGTGTTGAACCTCGAACTGTACTTCGAGCCCTCCGAAGTCGGGCTATGGAATGCCATAATGATCATAAAATCGGACTCTCCAATTTTAGCCGTATACACTTTCATATTCTTTAATCGTAATATTCTTGTGAATTGAGTTGTTGAATGTAAATATATTTATTGATTTTGTTTATGGATTGGGTTGCATGCCACACCGGGAGGAATAAGGGAGGATTGATATTAATATGGTGGGATCGAGTTGCACGCCGCAACGGATTTTATATGTGATTTCGATATGGTGAATAATGGAGGATTATGATGTTGATTCTGATTATATGGTGGGATTGAGTTGTGTGCCGTAATGGAATTTACATGTTAATCTTGATATTGATATGGTGAAATAATGGAGCATTGTGTTTGTACAGTTCGATCGGGTTGCACGCCTAAACGGGTTGTGTGTTTTGTATTCATTGTTGCATTGTGTTAGTTTTCAGTGTTTTCATACGAGATCCTGAGGACTAATGTTTCTTGTTTTACTAGTTTCGAGGATTGAGTCTATTTTCATCACTTAATTACCTTACTTTTCCTGTGTTCCTTTCCTGTTATTATTATTATACTGCATACAAGTTATTGTAAGTGACCCGCCTTAGCCTCGTCACTGCTTCGTCGAGGTTAGGCTCGGCACTTATAGAGTACATGGGGTCGGTTGTACTCATACTACACTCTACAATTCGTGTACAGATTTTGGAGTCGGTTCTAGTGGTGGACAGTAGATTACTCGGATTGATTGCCTGATCGAGACTTGATGTACAGTTGCACGACGTTTGCAACCCTGAAGTCCCCTTCTACCTTCTTCTAGCTGTTTACTGTATTTCAGACAACTATGCTTTCATTCAGACCATTATTTGTATTACTCTAGTCGCTCGTGTACTTGTGACATCAGTTCTGGGGTTGTATCTAAATATTGTTGTTGTTATGGTTTTTCTCCCTCTATTTAAGTTTATTTAGTCTCTTGTTTATTATTTAATTAGAATTATTAAAAATGGCTAAAATTATTCTAATATTGGCTTGCCTAGCAAGTAAAATGTTAGGCGTCATTACGGTCCCGAGGGTGGGAATTTCGGGTCGTGACAAATTGGTATCAGAGCACTAGGTTGCCAAGGTCTCACGAGTCACGAGCAAGATTAAATTAGTCTTGAGGATCGGTACGAAGACGTTTGTATTTATCTTCCAGAGATTTTGGAGTTTAGGAACAATTTCACTTCTTTCTTTCTCTATCGTGTGAGTTTATTCTATCATTGATGATTGAATTTATTCTATTCTTGTTATCTCGCAGATGGCAAGAACACATAATGCATCTACAGCCGACTGGAGCTCTCTGTGGTAGCTACTACCAGGGGCAAAGGCCGAGGCTAAGGCCGAGCCAAAGCTCAGCCTAGAGCTCGAGCAGCAACACCTATAGTGGAGCCTAAGATTGATCACAAGGAGGAGGTTCGAGCTCAGAGTGTACCCGCCGGACCAACTCAGGTCCCGGAGGGGTTCATAGCCACTCTAGTGCTTTAGGATGCTCTAGTCTGTTTGGTGGGCCTTATGGAGAGTGTGGCCTATACCGGTACATTCCCGATGGCATCAGTCATCTCTCGGGATGGCAGAGGTATACAGACTCCCGCTACTCATACCCCGGAGCAGGCAGCTCCTCAGTATCAGTCTCTAGCAGCCCCGCCAGTTAGGGTAGTTCAGTCGTTTATTGCGGCACATGTTGGTGATAGGCCCTATGTTTTCTGAGGATTTGTTGAGGTTGGAAAATTTTACAAAGATCTTTCCACTTCATTTCAGTGATGCACCTTCTGAGGATCCATAGGATTATCTAGACCAATGCCATGAGGTGCTGCGGAACATGGATATAGTTGACACCAATGGGTTTGATTTTGCAGTGTTTCAGATGACTGGTTCCACCAAGAGATGGTGGAGAGGTTATATGCTGACTAGACCAGGTGGGTCGCCTGCACTTAGGATCAGTTCTCACAGTTATTTTTAGAGAAGTTCATTCATATCACTCTAAGAGAGGATTAAGTTTAAGCCTCTTCAGTAGGGTAGTATGACTGTTACCCAGTACGAGCCTCGATTTGTGGACCTAGCTCGCCATGAAATTATCGTGCTTCCTACTGAGAGGGAGAGAGTGAGGAGATTCATCGATGGGCTCACTTTCACTATCAGGCAACAGATAGCCAAGGATACTAGAGATGATATTACTTTCCAGAGGGTTGTAGATATTTCTAGATGAATCGAGATTGGTTTGTGCTCAGGAGAGGGGGCCGGTGTCCGATAAGAGGCTTCGTCATTCCAGTAGCTTTAGTGGTGCCTCATTTGGAGGCAGGGGTACTTTTGGTATATGTCATCCTCCCATGCCATTTCAGTCAGCGCTTCAGGCATCCCACAGTGCTTCAGGGAGTCGTGGTCCTTATGCATCTCATTCTGGGCAGCCAGCCTACAGTGCACCGTCAACTCCTATCAGTGCGCCTCCGATTCAGAGTTATCCACATGGTTATCCGGCCTGTTCGGGTCAACTTTAGCTTCAGCAGCCGCAGCAACAGGATGGGTGTTTTGATTGTGGAGGTACTGGTTACATTATAAGGTTCTGCCCGAGATTGTTGGGCGGCATGCCACAATAGAGTTCCCGTGCCATGGTTCCGAAACCGGTTTCCCCAGCACCCGCTCAGCTAGATAGAGGTAGGGGTCAGGCCACCAGAGGTAGAGCTTAGGCCGTTAGAGGTGGAGGCCAGCCAGTTAGATGTTGTCCCAGAGACGTAAGTCAGAGTGGTTGGGCCCAACCCCGCTTTTATGCTTTCCCAGCTAGGACTGAGGCAGGGTCATCTGATGTCGTTATCACAGGTATTATTCCAGTTTTCCATAGAGATGCTTCAGTTCTATTTGATCCGGGCTCTACTTAATCCTACATATCATCCTATTTTGCTTCTTATCTAGTTGTACCTCGTTATTCTTTGAGTGCCCATATGTATAATATTCTATTGTGGTAGATCGCATTTATCGCTCGTGTGATTACTATTAGGAGTCTTGAGACTAGCGTAGATCTCTTACTTCTTGATATAGTAGATTTTGATGTTATCTTGGGGATGGATTAGTTGTCACCTTATCCTGCTATCTTGAACTGTCACGCCATGACAATGACCTTAGTCATGCCGGGTTTGCCTCGATTAGAGTGTAGAAGAACTGTTGGCCTTTCTACCATTAGGGTTATTTCTTATGTGAATGCTCGACGTAAGGTCGAGAAGGGATGTCTATCCTAGTTGGCCTATGTTTGTGATTCCAGTGCGGAGGTTCCTTTCATGGATTAAGTATCAGTTGTGCGTGAGTTTCCAGAGGTGTTTCCTGCAGATCTTCCGGGGATTCCACCCGATAGAGATGTTTACTTCTGTATCAACTTGGCTTCGGGCACTCAGCCTATTTCTATTCTACCACACCGTATGGCCCCGATGGAGTTGAAGGAATTGAAGGAGCAGTTGCAAGTTTTGTCGGATAAGGGATTTATTAGACCTAGTGTATCGCCCTGGGGTGCGCCCGTGTTGTTCGTGAAGAAGAAGATGGGTTGATGAGAATGTGTATATACTATCGGCATTTGAACAAATTCACTATCAAGAACAAGTATTTGTTGTCGAGGATTAATGACTTATTTGATCAGTTTCAAGGTGCCAGAGTGTTTTCGAAGATTGATTTGAGTCTGGCTACCATTAGTTGAATATTAGGGCATCTGATGTCCCTAAAATAGTTTTTCTGACTCGGTATGGGCATTATGGGTTTCTAGTGAAATTACTTGGGTTGACAAATTCCCCAGCAACATTTATGGATTTGATGAACCGATGTTCAAGCCATATTTAGATTCTTTTGTGATCGTATCCATTGATGATATCTTGATCTACTCCCGCACTCAAGAGGAACATGAGCTACATCTTCAGATTGTACTTCAGATTTTGAGAAATAGTCAGTTATATGCCAAGTTTTCAAGGTGTGAGTTTTGGTTAGACTCAATTGCTTTTGGGGGGCATGTTGTATGGGAAGAGGGCATAAAGGTGGATCCTAAGAAGATTGAGGAAGTTCGGAACTGTCCTAGACCTACTTCAGCTATAGAGATCCGGAGTTTCCTGGATTTGGCGGGTTATTATTATCGATTCGTGGTGGGGTTTTCATTCATAGCAACCCCATTAACTAGACTGACCCAGAAGGGTGCCCCGTTCAGATGGTTGGATGAGTGTGAGTCGAGCTTTCAGAAGCTCAATACTACTTTGACTACGACGCCAGTATTGGTATTGTCCACAGATTCAGGATCCAACACGGTGTTTTATGATGCACCTCGTATTGGGCTCGGTGTAGTATTGATGCAAGATGGAATTGTGATTGCATGTGTCATGGAAGTTGAAGGTTCACGAGAAGAACTACCTTGTTCATGACTTAGAGTTGGCAGCTATTGTTCATGCGCTGAAGATTTGGAGGCACTATCTTTATGGTGTGTCATGTGGGGTGTCGACGGATCATCGGAGTCTACAATATTTGTTCAAGCAGAAGGATCTTAACTTGAGGTAGAGGAGGTGGTTGGAGTTGTTGAAAGACTATGATATCACCATTTTTTATCTTCACGGGAAGGCCAATGTGGTGGCTGATGTCTTGAGTAGGAAGGCTGCGAGTATGGGTAGCCTTGCATATATTCCAGTTAGTGAGAGGCCGCTTGCATAAGATGTTTAGGCTTTGTCCAATCAGTTCGTGAGGTTAGATATTTTGGAGCCCGGTCGTATTCTAGCCTTCACAGTTTCTTGGTCTTCCTTGTATGAGTGCATCAGAGAGCGTTAGTATGATGACCCTCATTTTCTTGTCCTTAAGGACACGGTTGGGCACGGTGGTGCCAAGAACGTTACTGTTGGAGATGATAAGGTTTTGCGGATGCAAGGTCGTATTTGTGTATCTAATGTGGATGTGCTTCGTTAATTGATTCTTGAGGAGGCCCACAAATTTTGGTACTCTATTCACCCGGGTGCCGCCAAGATGTATTAGGACTTGCAATATCATTATTGGTGGAGGGGGATGAAGAAGGATATAGTGGCATATGTAGCTCGGTGTCTGAATTGTTAGCAAGTAAAGTACGAGCATCAGAGGCCTGATGTTTGCTTTAGAGGCTAGAGATTTCTGAGTGGAAGTATGAGCATATTACTATGTATTTTGTTGTAGGGATCCCACAGACTCAGAGGAAGTTCGATGCGGTATGGGTCATCATGGACAGGTTGACAAAGTCGGCACATTTCATTCCAGTGGCAGTTACCTATTCTCCAGAGCGGTTAGCTGAGATCTACGTCCGTGAGATCGTCCGTCTTTAAGGTGTGTCCGTGTCTATCATTCTGATCAAGGTACGCAGTTTACCTCGCACTTCTGGAGGGCCGTACAACATGAGTTAGGCACACAGGTTGAATTGAGTACATCATTTCACCCCCAAATGGACGGGCAATCCTATCACACTATTCAGATATTTGAGGATATGCTTCGCGCTTGTGTTATGGATTTCGGGGGTTTTTGGGATCAATTCTTGCCACTTGTGGAGTTTGCCTACAATACCAGCTACCAGACAAGCATTCAGATGGCTCCCTATAAGGAATTATACGGGACGTGGTGTCGTTCGGTAGTTGGAAGGTTCGAGCCGGGAGAGGCTCGGTTGTTGGGTACCGATTTGGTTCAGGATGCCTTGGAAAAGGTCAAGGTCATTCAGGATCGACTTCGCACCGCTCAATCTAGGCAGAAGAGTTATGCCGACCGTAGAGTTTGTGATGTTGCATTCATGATTGGAAAGAGGGTATTGCTCCAGGTTTCACCTATGAAGGGTGTGATGAGGTTCGGAAAGAAGGGCAAGTTGAGCCCTAGGTATATCAGACCCTTTGAGATTCTTGAGAGACTGGGTGAGGTGGCTTACAAACTCGCATTGCCACCTAGTTTATCAGTAGTCCATCCGGTGTTTCATGTGTCCATGCTCCGGAAGTATCACGGTGATCCATCTCATGTGTTTGATTTCAGCTCAGTCCAATTGGACAAGGATTTGACTTATGAGGAGGAGCCGGTGGCTATTTTATCCCGGCAGGTCCGACAATTGAGACAACCACGTGGGAGTCCGGGTCGGACATGTGGAGTAGATGTCCTCACCGTTTCACTAGTCCAGGTACCTTTCTATGTCCGTTTGAGGACGAAAGTTGTTTTAGAGGTAGAGAATGTGATGACCCAATAGGTCATTTATAGTTTTACCATTCATATCTGTGTTTGTTTTCTGAAAATTTGCACGCCTTTCTTAATTTGCGTGCATAGTCCGTGTCTTTTTCCAAAAATTTTTATGTGAAGAATTGATAAAAATTTAAAATTTTGCCTTAAAAATTTATTTGAGTTGACTACGATCAACGTTTTATGCAAATGGACCCATATTAGTGTTTTGCCGGTCCCGGTAGGTACGTATATTGATTTGGAACTTAAGCTTATGCCCAGAATCGAATTCGGAAGTCCTTAACTTGATTTAACGTAATTTGTTGAATATTAGCAATTTAAAAGTTCAAAGAATTTCTAAGTTTGACCGTAGGTTGACTTTGTTGCTACTGGGTTCGGATTCTGGTTCGAGAACTTGGTATAGGTTCATTTCAGTATTTATGACTTGTATGCAAAGTTTGGTGCAAATAGGAATTAGTTTGACGTGATTCAAACGTCCGGTTGTAAGATTTCATGCTCTTGAGTTTCTTTGAAAATATTATTCATTTTGACGTCTGGTTCGTAGTTCTAGAAGCAATTTTGATGTTTTGATCACGCGAGAAAGTCCGTATGATGTTATTACACTTGTGTGAATGTTTAATTTGAAGCCCGAGGGGCTCGGGTGAGTTTCAGATAGGCTACAGATCATTTTAAACTTAGAAAGAATTGCTGGTTTTGGCTACTGCTGATATCTGGTGTCATGTGCTTCCAGATCGTGAAGGCTCTCCCCCGATAGCGAAAGGGAACTTGGGGCTGGGTGGTTTTCTTCATCACGAACGTGACCAACCACTCGCGAATGCGATCGCGCCAGGTGTCTCGAGAACCCGTTGAACACCTGACGCTTGGTCAGTTAAACTTCCAAAAATCGGGATTTCACCTATTTTTCACCATCTTCTCATTAGAGCTCGGCCTGGAGGTGATTTTGAAGAGAAATTTCATCACCATTCCATTGGTTAGTATACTTTAACTCGTTTTCTTCCATTTTCATCAACACTTATTGATTTCTAACCTTAATCTATGCTCTTTCATGGTAGAAAATTAGAGATTTGGGAAGAATTGGAGGTTTTTTTTTTTTTTGTAAAATTGAGATTTAGACCTCCAATTGAGGTCGAATTTCGAAACTAATTACATAATCGGTCTCGGCAGTGAATGTATAATTGAGTTTTGGTTTGAATCTCGGGTTTTGACCAAGCGAGCACAGGGTTGACTTTCGTTGACTTTTTGACAAAAGTGTAAAGATCTTAACTTATGTATTATAATTGATTTTTCTCGCATTGTTTGTTGATATTAACTCGATTTTGATTAGATTTGATTGGTTTGGAGGTGAATTTTAGAGGAAAGGCCTCGGTTGAGCTTTGATTTTCTTGTAGAGCGAGGTAAGTGTTGGGTACAACTTTGATTTGAGGGAATTAGGAACCCTTGAACAATGTGTTATGCAAATTACATATGTAGCGGTGTATATGCGAGGTGACAAGTGTATATACGCCGTCAAAATAATTATTTTCATGCTTTTTCGTATTTTATTAATTATCTCATTCCTTGTCTTAACTATTACATGTCTTAGTTGCTTTCCATGTCGTAACTTGTTACTTGTCATCTATTAATTCTTGTATTGAAATGCTCGTTTCTTCCATGATTCCATGATTAATTTCTACTTGCCTTACTTGTCTTACTTGAACGCTTTAATTATCATATATTTGGCATGTCTTGTTGCTTTGTATTAATTGTACCAGGATGGTTTTGATACGAGGTTATTTTATGGCTTTACTTTCATATTCTTTAATCGTAGAGATTCTTGTGAATTGAGTTGTTGAAATTACATTTATTGATTTTGTTTATGGATCAGGTTGTACCCCACAACAGGTAGAATAAATGAGGATTGATATTGATATGGTAGGATAGGGTTGCACACCGTAATGAACTTTATATGTGATTTTGATATGGTGAAACAAGGGAGGATTATGATATTGATTCTGATTATATGGTGGGATCGGGTTGCACGCTGCAACAGATTTTACATGTTATTCTTGATACTGATATGTTGAAATAAGAGAGGATTGTGTTTGTACGGTGGGATCGGATTGCGCGCTACAACGGATTGTGTGTTTTGTATTCATTGTTGCATTGTGTTAGCTTTCAGTGTTTTCATACGAGATCCTGAGGACTGATATTTCTGGTTTTACTGATTTCGAGGATTGATTCTATTTTATCATTTAACTCCCTTACTTTTCCTGTGTTCCTTTCCTGTTATTATTATTAGCTGCGTACAGGTTATTGTAAGTGACCCGCCTTAGCCTCGTCACTACTTCGTCGAGGTTAGGATCGGTACTTACAGAGTACATGGGGTAGGTTGTACTCATACTACATTCTGCACTTCTTATGCAAATTTTAGAGTCGGTCCTAGCAGAGGTCAGTAGATTGTCTCGGATTGGTTGCCTGACGGAGACTTGAGGTACAGCTGCACGGCGTTCGCAGCCCTGAAGTCTCCTTCTACCTTCTTCTAGTTGTTTACTGTATTTCAGCCAGTTATGCTTTCATTTAGACTATTATTTGTATTACTCTAGTCGCTCGTGTACTTGTGACACCAGTTCTGGAATTGTATCTAGATATCGTTGTTATTATAGTTTTTCTCACGCTATTTCAGTTTATTTAGTTTCTTGGTTATTATTTAGTTGAAATTGTTAAAAATGGCTAAAACTATTTTAACATTGACTTATCTAGCAAGTAAAATGTTAGACGTTATCACGATTTCGAGGATGAGAATTCTAGATCGTGATAGGACTACTTGAATTAAGCATTGTACAGTATATATTATGGAAATCCCATTTTTGTTTACGTCTCAAAAAGAACAGAAAAGAAAGAAGAAAAGAGCAAAAGCCTTTGCTTGTGTGTTTCCATTTTGTTTTCTATGTTGTCTTAAGCGAAACCTTTCTATTTAAAGTTAACTGGTGACAACATTGCCAAAACTTCAATACGATTTAGAGAACATTCAAAAGAAGTAGATTAATTCCACGACCCCTCTTTTGTAAATTATATACTATGTCATCAGTCACTCAGATACCATCCAAAGCACACTAACTTTGACCAAACCACACCAAAACTTAAAGTATATTTTAGTTTATTTAATCAATAAATAAATGACATCTGGCATCAACATCAGGCTTGCTTTAATTTTGAAAGACAGTAAACTACTTGAACACATGCATGTTTTTACTACTTCTTACTAAATATTGTGAGAATGAAATCATTAATATAATAATATATGTTTTATATTCTGAAAAAGTTTGTTGGAGGAAACTTGATTTATTTCCATAGCTAATGATCATAGACGTATTCAAGATTTGAAATTTTTTTGATAAATATATATAGTATGAATGAAAGTTAAATAAATCTATAGTCTTTACACTGAATACACCTCTGTCAACGACAGATCGTTAGACCTAACACATCTTGTATCTGATGTTCTTTGGCTAACTCGCTTATGTTCATAGAGTGGCCATTTGATAAGGAACCGGAGAACATGTAAATATCGCAATCATGATTTATTGCACATGTTAAGATGATGGTTTCAAATGATGTTCGCCATAATGTAGTTTTACCACATATTTGATACATAAGATTACTACGAGTCTTTTGACATAATTATCGATGATGAATCTAGAAATTTTATTAAGAATTATTAAAATATAAAAAATAAATACACACATAAAAAAGATTTTCTCTATATATATGTGCATAAATATATATATTTTTACCTAGCTAAACATTATAATTTTTTAGCGATCCACAAAATCTCCTTGGCATCCCAATTATTTTAATGTAACAAACACCAAAACAAAAATTCATCCTTATGAAAAAGAATTTTTAAAAATAGAAAATAAAAAGGGGAATGCATATACTTGACCTTTCAAATATCATAGATGTTATATTGTTTAATTTCATACACAAGCTGAACAAAATAGATTTCTTTCTAAAAATAAAAAATAAATTGAAAGGTCAAAAAACAAATGGATAATTGTGGGGTTACCCTTTAATAAACAAAAATAGAAAGTAGAAGTTCTATAAATAGTTCCCGTTATAACCTATTCAAAGTCCAGAAGAATCCCATCAAACATTAAATTCGTATTCATACCCGAAATTAGTAACTTTCCCTCTTCTTCTAGGAGAGGGGATAAAGCTTAATAATCTTCGTTGAAAATATTGCTATCAATACTTTTGTTTTTGTGAAGGCATTTGTTTTTTTTTTTTTTTTTTTTTTTTTTTTTTTTTTTTTTTTTTTTGGAAATTTTCTGAAATCTTAAAACAAAAATTTGATAATTTTAATGGGTTTAATTTTGGAAGAAGAAGTGTTGGATGGACCCGCGAATTTCTCAGTAGTAGAAGAAAACTGCATTTACAGATCTGGGTTTCCTCAGCCCTCCAATTTCCCCTTTCTTCACTTCCTCAATTTGCGCTCCATAATGTTAGTCTTTGTTTTTCTTTTTTAGTATTCTTTTTTTTTTTTTTTTAATTTGATTTTAGAAAATTTGGTTATTGATTTTGATGGTTTCTTGTTTGTTTGCAGATATTTATGTCCGGAGCCTTATCCTGAAGAGAATTTACAGTTTCTTAGAATTAATAATATCAAGCTTTTCCAATTCGGATTAGATGGAACTAAGGTATTAGTCTTTTCTTGTTTTCTATAATTTGGAATAATTTTTTTTTTTGCTGCCTTTTGATCTTTATTTATTTTGGTTATTATTCAATATGAATGTATTCATTGAGCCGATGGTCTATCAGAAAGGGTCTCCCCAAACCTTACTTATTAGATTACACTGGATTTGTTGTGTTGTTGTATTATTCAATATGAATGTACATAAAAATTTATTTGGGGTTTCTTTTTTTGGATGGATAAATTAGAAAATAATTTGCAAAGTACTTTGTTGGTTCTATTGTGGCCATATATGGTGTTTATGATTTGATATATGGAATTTTATATGCTATGATTAAATTATCTTGTTGTAAAGGTAAGATTCAGAATTTAAAAGAATTTTTCTTCTCCAGGAGCCAGCAGCTATGTCCCGAAGTGCTATAACTGAGGCTTTGAAAGTGTTAATTGGTATAAAAATCTTTCATATTCGCTTTATCATGCTATTAGGCTATCATTTGTATTTGAAATTTGACCCTTTTATTGTCTTCTTTTTGTCTCCAGATGTTAGAAATCATCCAGTTCTTATCCACTGCAAGCGCGGGAAGGTACATTAAGTTCATTGTAGTTTGAGCTCTTTTGTGATTTTCGACACTATTCATCTTGGTTTTATGCTTACTTGTCCTAATATTCTCCTTATTATGTGTGCATTTGTATGCATCTGTGCAATTCTGTGTAACCATACCAGCTTAGGTGCCGTTAATAACATCTTCTTGTATGCTGCTCTTGAATGATGAAGTAATCATTATCTGCATTACTGATAATTCGTTTGGGCGCTGCTTTTGTTTTTAATTACCCTTATCATATTGATCCAACTTTCTGTATCATTGGTCTGAAATATTTGGTTTTCCTCATGAAATCTCGGCTATCATTGCCGATACTTTCATGCTTAATAAGACTGGATCTTGGACTTTCTTGGACAGATTTAGGTGGCTTTACAGTATATCGTGATGCTTTGAAAGATGGTTTGTGATGTGTCTTGATTAAATGTGGCAAGGTTGTTGTTATTGGCTAATTGCCAATGCCTAGAGATGGTTTAAGAATCATGAAAATAACTATTTTATCCATCATGTTCTCCTCATAGAAACTAAGATCGATGGATCTTGGACTTCTGAGTCTTTTTATTTTGTTTTGTCTTTGCTTTGGTCCTTGTTTCTGTTTTTTCAAGTGAAATATCCAGATATATTTCACCCCATCTTAACAACTCTGCTGATTCCTGTCCTTTTGGTTGTAACGTGTACGTTACTTTGTCATGCAGCATCGAACTGGTTGTCTAGTCGGGTGCCTGAGGAAATTGCAGAATTGGTGTCTTTCTTCTGTTGTGGAGGAGTACAAGCATTTTGCTGGCGCAAAGTGGAGGGAAACGGACTTGAGATATCTGGAGACCTACGATGTCTCGTGTATAAAGCATTGCCTTGAGAGCATTATCTATATGTACTACGGTTCAAGGACGAGACGCTTGCTTTACGGAGATGAAAATCTGCAGAAGCCCCAGATGACTTATGTTCTTTAGGGGTACTATTCATACAAATATTAGGAAGGATTGGGATATTGCCATTATTAGTCTTTACACCTTAAGCCTCTGATTTTTTACATTGTTGAAAATCTGCAGAAGCCCCAAATCAAGTAGAGGGGTCTTCATTTTAGGAAGAATTGGGATGTTCCCATTATTATTATTAGTCTTTACATTGTGCTTTTGATTCATCTGTATACACCAATTTGTTTCACAAGTGCTTTAGTTCAACATTTTTCTTTTTCACTTTTAAAACTTACTGTTCCCTTTTCACCAAAGAAAAAAAAGGTAGCCATATGATACACAAGTTAGAAGATTTATCAGTGAAAGTTTAAGGTGTATAGGTGTGTAGCAAGGTAAACTATCTTGTAATTCTTTATCCAAAGTGAGCGCCTGAGTTTCGAGCCGTGAAAATAATCCCTAATGTTTGCATTAGGGTAGGCTGTTTACTTCAACCTCTTGGGATGCGACTCTTCTCTGGATGTTGGATGCCTTGTGCACCGGTATGTCCTTAGAGCGTCTGAGTTTCTCTATATTTGATCGCGTCTCTTTCTTCAATATAGAAATCCAAGAACAAGTTCTCAAACTTGCATCACAAGAACCTAAATAATTGGCTATCATGTAATATTACTCTTAGGTGGTTTAAATGTTGTAACTCTGAACTATGTCTCTGATATAACACTACAATGCATAATTAAATTGAGATACATTATAAATTGCATGATTTCTTTTCCCAATCAGTATTAAAGGTAGGTCTTTAGGGAGTTACTTAAATTGATTAGCAGAGTGCTATAGCATAATTTTAGCAATTTGAAAGAGTCCTTTTTATAGGTCACAGTTTCGTGTCGTGGAATCAACTACGGATGCGTTAGTATAGGCTGCCTACATCACATCCCTTGGGGCGGTCCTTCCCCGAATCCTGCATGAACGCGGGATGCTTCGTGCACTCTACTGCCCTTTTGTTAATCCAATCCTTAATGATTCTCACTTCATACACCCATCCCATCCCTCCAGAGTAGGGCTCGGCATATATCGGGTATAAATGATAGCCCGAACCGATAAAATGATGTTGGGTTATTGATATCGGGTTATTGGGTAAATGATTCGATAACAGTTCAATGCTATTTGACTATTGGGTTATCGGTTCGGGTCTCAATTTGCCCAATTTTATTAATGGTTTAACCGATAGCCTAATAAGTTTTAACAAAATTATTATTTTACTCATTAAGTATATAAAGCCACCTTATGGTTACATTTTCTCAATTCTCTCGGCAGTTACTCTTCATCTTCAAACCTTTATCCTTAGAGTAAGTTTTAAACTTTTCTGAATTTCTCATCTTAATTCTTCAGTTAAGATTTTTAGTTTTATACTTTAAAGAATTAATTGTTTAGATTTTTAGTTTTTCTATTTGTTTCTTTTGTTGCAATGATTCTTTAGTATTTACAAGATTAGGATTTATTATTTTCCTATTCATTATGTCCGCCCGCAGTGAGATAGTTAGTAAGATTAGATTGATATTTAGTAAGATTAGATTGTTGAATATTTTATTCCTTACTCCTACTAACATATAATTTTAAAATTGACATCTTATTTGGATTTTCAAATGTAAATAAACAAAGTTTTCCTTTTTAACAGAAACAACAATTATCAATAATGTGTTCAAAATATTACTAACATAATGGATATAGGGAACACAATTTTTCTAACACTAAATACTAGAGTTAGTTTATACATGTCACTTTTGCTAAAAACTTTCCAAAGGGTCATCATATATGTATATATATATATATGCAAATCATTCTCGGTGTCCAATCAGTCTCTCAAAATCTCTCAATACTTGCAAATCGTCATTAAATTCAACGGTCTTTACCATATTTTCTAAAGCAATCCTTTCGGCTTCTCTTTGCTTCTGCAATTTTAACTTTGCCTCTTGATTAATCCTGGCTTTCTCTAATTCAAGTTGCTGCTGTTTTTCCTGTATTTCTCTTGCATGTTGCACAACCCCCTTTGTGCCCGTCCCTCGAACAGCAGCCTTTACTGCTACTGCTTGTGCCCGACCCAAATCATTGTAAAAATTATCGAAATCAGCAACTTTAGTACTACAACTTTGTTTTGGTTTTTTATTGGTAGCAACAACGTCTTGTTTTACTGATGTTGATATTGAATCTTGAGTTTTCACGAACCTCTTCAATTTGCGTCTATTCTGATCATCAAAGCTCTTAGTATTACTTAATTCTTCCTCAAGAGAAATCAAGCCCCTTTTTTTAATACCATTCTGCACTGTCCGAAACATCTGCTCCGATGGCATTATAGTCGATTTCGTGTCGCAAATAATCTTCCTTTTCTTGTGATGAATACTCATTGGCATTGGCATACTGCAGAATTTTACTTAAGTAATGTAGGTCTTTTTTTACAATTCTAAACAGGTTTGGATTTAAGGATTTACTTCCTATTCCAAATTGATGTTTACTTTATATTTCTCTCGGCAAAGAAAAATTAACGAAGCTTACCAAAGAGTATCTTAATATAGTTGGAAAATGGATCTTAAGTGTATGATGAATAACTAGAGATCAAGTTAAATATATATAGATAGATAGTGTAAAGACCTTTTCCTACTGAATTTTGGAGAAAGGGTTTTAGTGTGAGATGGTTTAATAAACCAAAACAGAATCGGTAATGGTAATTTTGTTTCTCAATTTGATTTGTTTTTCATATAATCCACGCACCAGACCGATGGACTAATATCATTCCATAATCCATATCCATATCCATTACAATTTGGTAATTCTTTCTTCTTTGTAGCAAGAGGATAATAATCACCTAAATAATAAGTTGATTCTAGTAAATAGGAATTTTTTATATAATAGTATATATTTTTAGATTAAATGCTTAAAAAAAAGGTTCGCCCAATGGCCACCTGATAACCTTAGAATTTTTGAGGAGGTAAGATCCCACGCCCCCCCTCCTAAATTTGAGGTATTTTGCCATAATTGTAACTTTAGGAGATTTATGATACGGGGTTTTCTTCTGTGGAAGCGGATCTGCAAAAATTACGATTTGTCTTAAATCCTCACTAAACAGATGAATTCCCTTTTTTCACAACGTATTAATCCTTCCTAAGAGGTAGAAACGATATATATATATATATATATATATATCGTTT
>ML407327.1:2901-30110 GCA_005239525.1 Nicotiana knightiana | reverse complement strand
ATGGGGGCTTTTGCATCCGTACCCACTTTTTGTGCCACGTTTTAACTTATACCCGCTTTGTAAAAAAAATTGCATTCGTACCCGCTTTTGCGCATAACTTCAGCATGCGGGGCTGAAGTAGCAAAGGCAATCACGCAAAACTTCAGCATTCTAGTAGATGGGCCTGAAGTAGCTTGCGAACTTCAGCTCTAGTAAATGGGGAACTTCAGCTCTAGAGCTGAAGTTTTTGTCTTTGTAAATAGGGAACTTCAGCATACGGGGCTGAAGTTCCTCAGTTATAAAGACAAACTTCAGCATACGGGGTTGAAGTTCCCCCAGTTACACTGGGTAACTGGGGGAACTTCAGCTCTAGAGCTGAAGTTTTCTAGAGCTAAAGTTTTATCTTTGTAACTAGGGAACTTCAGCCCTATATGCTGAAGTTGTTGTCTTTATAACTTGGGAACTTCAGCTCTAGTGTAACTGGGAAACTTCAGCTCTAGAGCTGGAGTTTTATCTTTGTAACTGGGGAACTTCAGCCCCGTATGCTGAAGTTTTGTCTTTATAACTGGCGAACTTCAGCTTAACTGGTGAACTTCAGCTCAACGAGGGAAATGGGGCTGAAATTATTTAAAAAGTGGGTACAAGTTAAAAGTTTTTAAAAAAACAGGTACAGGTTAAATGAGGGCGACCAAATAGGGTGCCTTGCGCAATTTTTACTTACTGAACTAAGCTTTGGACGTTTGGGCTTCAAGTATTTTAGAACAAAAATGGGCTTACATATTTGGTGGCTTGAGAAAGAACTATTAGTCTTTTAAAAAAAAATTAAATCCAACATGTTGTTTATTTGGGCTATGGAATTGGTCTGAAGAATAAAGAAGTTTTAGGCTCCTAAATGGTCGAATTTTATGGCTTTTTTCCAATCTTCAAATTAATTCTTTTGAACTTCTTTGTATTAAAACTTAAATTTATATATATGAAAGATAAAATAATATTAGATAGATGTTAATAAATATTACAATAATAATTATATTAGTTACAATAGTACTATTAATAATAGTAAACTAATAGTAGTTATAATGATAACAACCTATTAGAAATAACAGTAGTAGTAATAATAAATAAATAATAATAATAATAATAATAATAATAATAACAATAACAATAACAATTAATAACAATAACAATTAATAATAATAATATCAATAATGATAACTATAGTAGTAATAGTTTTAATAATAACAAAAAGTAAGTGAATTTGTGTTAAAAATAATAGAATGCCCATTTTATATTATTAGTAATATTAGAAGCTTAAAGAAATAGTTTAAAAAAAGGAGGGACAAAATTGGGTGTCAACAGTTGTGACACATTTTTTGTTGGGGGTATTGGACTTGAATGAGAAAAAGATTGATGTGTATGATTCCATATATAGTGAGCCATATGAGGCATGAATGAAGCACATTGAAATGTATGCACGCGTGATCCCCAACTTGCTAAAGTTCTCACAGTTTGATAAAAATCACAAGTCTTTTGGAAATGCATTCAACAAATTTGATATTCAGTGGCAAAGATCACCACACCAAACTGGATCGTACGTGTTGTTATTTGTTATATAATTTATATGTACTTTAGATTTATTATTTAATTGACTCCATATCTTACATTTTTCATAGGACTGATTGTGGTGCATTCCTAATCAAATATGTGGAGTTGTTGATGATGGGAAAGGATGTCGAGAAATTCCAACCTGAAGACATAAAAGAGTTTAGAAAAGAACTTGCAGCAAATCTTTGGGCACATGGAGAGTGGAAAAGAAATTTTGGTTATGATACACCACCAGAAAATGTTGGCGACGACTATGATAGTGAAAATGAAACTTGTTGTCCGAAGGAGCTGTAGTTTAGCTGTAAAGAAACTTAGTTGTAGTTGATTTTTTGTAAAGAATCCATATGAATTCTGAAATTTCTTGTAAATTTTTTGTAGATTTTTTGTTTGCATAGCGTAATTTTTTTTCACAACTATGCAAAATTACAATTTCAGAATTAATATGAAGGCATCATGTTTTTAATTTCTTTGTTTCTGTCAAGTATTAATTTGTCTATTTTCAAATTCAAAGTTAAAGACCAAGTGTCTTTAACTTTTGAACCTGTAAGTCGAAGTTAAGGACTGCCTGTCCTTAACTTTTAAACTTGAAAGTTTAAGTTAAAGACTGTCTGTCCTTAACTTTTGAACCTGTCAGTCGAAGTTAAGGACTTCATGTCCTTAACTTTTGAACTTGTAAGTGAAAGTTAAGGACATCTTGTCCTTAACTTTTGAACTTGAAAGTCGAAGTTAAGTACTGCCTGTCCTTAACTTTTAAATATGTAAGTCGAAGTTAAGGACTGCTCGTCCTTAACTTATAAACATGTAAATGGAAGTTAAGGACTCCCTGTCCTTAACGTCTGAACTTGAAATTCAAAGTTAAGGATTGTTTGTCCTTAACTTTTAAACATGTAAGTCGAAGTTAAGGACTGGGAGTCCTTAACTTATAAACCTGTAAGTGGAAGTTAAGGACTCTCTGTCCTTAACTTCTGAACTTGAAAGTCAAAGTTAAGGACTGTCTGTCCTTAGCTTTTAAACATGTAAGTTGAAGTTAAGGATTGGGAGTCCTTAACTTATAAACCTGTTAGTGGAAGTTAAGGACTCCCTGTCCTTAACTTTTGAACTTGAAAGTCAAAGTTAAGGACTGTCTGTCCTTAACTTTTAAACATGTAACTCGAAGTTAAGGACTGGGAGTCCTTAACTTATAAACCTGTAAGTGGAAGTTAAGGAGTCTCTGTCCTTAACTTCTGAACTTGAAAGTCAAAGTTAAGGATTGTCTGTCCTTAACTTCTGAACTTTTAAATCAAAAGAAAAAAAAGAACATAAGCGGAAAGAAATTTTGAAAATTCAGACATCTGCTCAAATAAGAATAATCTAAATGAATCAAATTCATAGCAAAATCTTAAAAGAGTCAATAAATCTACTCTTCTCTATGCTTCCTAGAAAATAGATGGACTGCCGGCGAATATATACAAGTTGTTCTATTATGACCAATTCTTCTGCAACGGCCACATTTGAATGATATTTTTGATTACTCGGTAACTGGAATATTCCTTTTCTTCTACCTTCTACCTGGTTGCACTTCGAAATCTAGAGGTTTAGTAATTTGTGACTTAACACTCTCTGGTACAATCCAAGAATCAGTATGTCCTATAGGATGTATTTTTCTTTCATATGTTTTCAGCCAAGATTCCTTTAAGTACCAGTGCGAGCAAAAGTTGGACTTCTTGATGTTTCTCTTCTCAATAGCTGCAATTGCATGTATGCATGGTAATTCATCAAATTGAAACTGAAAACAATCACATGTTCTTTTGTTTAAGTCCACCAAGAAAGTAATTCCTTCTTCTTCAACTCTAGAACGCCATGAATCAACAGGGAAGACCTTCAATGTTGAAAACTTATAAGTTAGTACATTATGTTAAATTATATTAAAATAATAACCTAAACATAGAGCATAATACTTACATTCAAATTAAATGTTAAATCTATCTTTTTCTTTAACTCCTCGTGTACCCAACAAGAAACATCATAAAAAGTTTCTTCTGCTTGATTTTTTCTTTCATAAAACCAACGTCGTAGCTTCACTTGGATGAAATCCATCATTCTTAATATAGGCAGCTCCCTTGCTTCTAATAGGACATAATTTATTGACTCAACTATGTTTGTTGTGAGCGTGTCATATCTTTGTCGTGGACTACAAGAACGTGCCCACATTTCCGGTGGTTCTTCCATCAAGTAGTCATAAGTCTTCTTATCTGCTTTTGCTATATCTGACATGTAAAGATCAAATTCTTTGCGCCTGTATACTTTTGCAGCACTTTGAAAAAGTTTTATGACCTCACTTTTCACTTTCCTTCGCTTTAGGTTCTGCTCCAAATGATAGATACAAATCCCATGGTGGCTTTCAGGATATACCTTTGCAATGGCATATGCAATAGCTTGATGCCTGTCTGATAAAAAAAATCAAGTTCTCACGGCTTCCAACTGCATTGCGAAGCTCACTAAAGTACCACTCATAGGAATTGTTATTTTCAGATTCTGCTATTCCAAAGGCTAGTGGGAAAATTTGGTTATTTGCATCCTTTGAAACTGAAATCATTAAAACACCACGAAATTTTGACTTCAAAAAAGTTGAATCAAGAGCAATCACTGGTCTACAATGATTCCAACCAGCTATTGATGATCCATATGTATAAAACATATAAACAAACCTGAAAATACAGTATAAAAGAAGGTTAACAGAAGTTAAGGACAGGCAGTCCTTAACTTCGACTTACAAGGTCAAAAGTTAAGACAGGTAGTCCTGAAGTTAGACTAATAAGGTCAGAAGTTAAGGACATGTAATACACTCTTTTTTTGATTGTTTACCTGTAAGTGGAAGTTAAGGACTCGGGATTACCTGTCCTTAACTTTTAAACATGTAAGTCGAAGTTAAGGAATGCCCGCCCATAACTTATTAACCTAATAAGTGGAAGTTAAGGACTCCTTGTCCTTAACTTCTGAACTTGAAAGTGAAAGTTAAGGACTGCCTGTCCTTAACTTTTAAACATGTAAGTTGAAGTTAAGGACTGCACGTCCTTAACTTATAAACCTGCAAGTGGAGGTTAAGGACCCCCTATCCTTAACTTCTGAACTTGAAATTCAAAGTTAAGGACAACACGTCCTTAACTTTTTAACTGGTTAAAGACAACATGTGCTAATATTTATAAAACAGACTAATAAACTCTTTTTTGATTGTTTACCTGTTGTTGTCGTCTATCTTTATGTTATTATAAGTTCTCGGGTTTTTACTTCTCATCATATACAAGCATGAAGACAATGATTCATAATTTTCTTTAGGAGTTCCTCTTATTAAAGCAGAAGCATGTTGAATAGCATGCCACGTCTTGTGATAAACAATGTCTAGTCCATGTAATTTTTGCATTTCTGCCATGACAAAAGCTGGTGTAACTTCAAACCTTGGGTCTCGAAGATTGTCAATAATGTAACCACTAATCAACTTTGAAGTTGCATGCCTTTGATCAGCTTTCATAGTGTTAACTGAGCAGTCATGATTTTTCTGGATCTTTACTATCTTGAACAATGTTGAATCTTTAATTTTGAAAGCACTCACACTCCACCCACACCTATCATCATTGCATTTCAACAAATATCTTGTTGAGCTTGATCTAACAACCTTGAATTCAAAATGTCCTTTAATTGCTGTATTCAAAAAATAATTAAATATATTTTTCTTTTTGTCAAATATTGATCCCACTTTTATTTCATCCAACGAAGCATTTTCTCTTAATATCATAGTTGGGGATTCTTTTTGTTTCGAATTTGACCTTCGTCTAGTTAGTTGAGTAGAAGTTTTTTCAGCAACTTCTTTGATTACCGGTGCACTCTCTAAGACTTGAATACCCAAAGCTTGTTCGTTGTCAATCTCTAGAATTCTTTGTCCTTCAGCTTGTTTGGCATTTGTTTTGATTGTCATGTTCAGTTTCTCTATTGACATTTTCAAGGGTGCTTGTTGATCCAAAATCTCTTTCCAAAATATCAACAATGAAATGACAGCCCTTGAAGAGTGAGTTAGTTTTTAGTAACTCTATACATGTGTGAAGATCTAAATCCTTGGATACAAGCATTCCCTTGCTTGTCCCAGGTTGATATCAATTTCAATATTAAACTTCAGGACTTAGTGTCCTTAAGTTTTGAATTTCAATATTAAACTTCAGGACCTAGTGTCCTTAACTTTTCAACTTCAAAGTCAAAGTTAAGGACCAAGTGTCCTTATCTTTTAAACTTGGAACCTAAAGTTCAGGACCTAATGTCCTTAACTTTTCAACTTGAAAATCAAACTTCAGGACCTAGTGTCCTTAAGTTTTCAATTTCAATATTAAACTTCAGGACCTAGTGTCCTTAACTTTCTAACTTCAAAATCAAAGTTAACAAACAAGTGTCCTTAACTTTTGAACTTGGAACCTAAAGTTCAAGACCTAGTGTCCTTAACTTTTCAACTTGAAAGTCAAACTTCAGGACCTAGTGTCCTTAACTTTTTTAAACAATTTTAAAAAACTATGACAATATTTCCGTAATATTCTGAACAACAGCAAAAAAGTTAAGGACATTGTGTCCTTAACGTTTTCAATTAAATTTGAAACGGGGACACAAAATCCTTAACATTATGTTCTTAATTTTTATCGAATTATTACAGGACGCGATGTCCTTAAGCTTATCAATCCAGAAATTCAAAAAAAAAAATCTAATTTGTACCATCAAATTCATAGTAAAGAAATAAAAATCAACAGAAAGACACAAAATCATAACTTACTGTAAATTTATGTTGATTTTTGAACGAGAAAGTTGAATACTATGGTTTGAAATCGGAGGGAGAAGCTTTTTGCAAGTTCGCGATCACAGTCGGGTAAGTTGAATACTATTGCTGCTGCTGAAGTTAATTGTGCTGATCGTTAATAAAAGCTTAGGTATAAGTTATAGCAGAAGGGTATTTTCGTCCAGTCAGGTAAAAGTTCATTAAACTAATAGCTAAAGAATAAATACATTTAAAACACTGGCTTTAAAATAAAGACAACTTCTATTAGTGGCTATTTGTACACATCCCCCAATTTAGTGGGGTCAGAAATCAGGCCCAATCCTTTGATGGGCTCTTTAGTAAGCGCTCGTTAACTACGTAAGGCCCATATAGTTTCTGCAGGCCCATATATCTAAGATCGTAAATGGGATCTACTCTCAACACCCATATGACTACCTAAACTTTTTTGGATTTAATTACATACCCAGTAAAAGAAAAATTTATGGGAAAAAATTACACGACACATCAAATATTTATATTGTATTTATCATTTGCAGCTATATTTTCAGCAAATTTTTCATTCATAGCTATATTTGAATTTTATAACAAATTCATGAAATAAGAGATAATTAATTGCTTCGAACTAAGATAAGAAAGCAATAGGTCTTGAGTTCGGCTCTCAACATGAACAATTTATTTTCACGTATTTTTGTATTTCGCTTAGTTGTATTCGTTGCGTGAACAAATATAGTCAATACATGTTGTATCCATTGGCCATACTTTTGATACATATTGTATTCGTTGCATGAATGCATACAATTGTGCGAACAAATACAGTTGATACACATTGTATTCATTGCGAGAAGGAGTACAATTGACACATGTTGTATTCGTTGCGTTTGAATATAAGTGATACAAATTAGTAGCAATTAAATAGTAGCTACGGATAATAATTAGACAAATTATAATTACTAGGCTCTAAACTATAGTAGTTTATGAAAATTTCTCTAACACTATCAATGAATTTTAATATGTGATTGTAGATCGATTATTATTTTTGCATGGTTACTAATTGATGTGTATAAAGAAATTTACCAATAATTATCTTATATTTAACCTGATCATTTGATTGGAGGACTTAAGTGGGCTATCCCTATATATATAAAAGTTGGGATTAAATGATCCTATGTTTGGGATTAAACTTTTATTCTATATACAAGGTGGGATAGACAACCTTGTTATAATCGTAATTATAATCCCGTGATAATATGGTTTTAAACCAAGCAACACATTATGGAGTTGTTTTCAACTCTTCCATGGCCACATACCTTTATGGTTGAACGGGATTTCACAGATATATTCGAATTTTAATTCATCCACAACTTTTAAATTCTGGACTATATTTTATTTTTTCTTCTATAAAATTAGGAAAGGAGTGTTGAAACTGAGATATTATGTTTGAGAAAAAGAAAATACAAATTTAAAAAAAAAAACACTACCAGACGTATCAAGTATGCATGTTTAGGCACGATGAACAAATCTAGAAGCTTTTGCACGTTCAGACACATGCCTCGAGTGAATCTCGAACTGAAATATATCTGATCTAACTCATGTATGAGGCACTAAAACTTAGAAAAATGAAGATTATCACAACTTAATCTAGGAAAACACATACACACACAAAAAGAAAGAAAGAATACATTCCATTAGGCTAATTAATTAATTGGTAGAACATTTCTCTTAGCAAGTCAGTGCTATGATGTCCTGAGTACATTCTAAACAGAATGATTAAATACAAGCTGGAATCTTACTGATTTAAACTTTTAGAAAATATGAAGATTCCTTCTACATCTCGTTCCTGCATGTTTTCTCTAGTAACATGCTAAAGTCAACCATTCTTAACATTTCTCTTTGCACTACCCATTATATATCAATCTGCTTGAAAAGAAAAAAGAAAAAATAAAGATAGAAATTGCTAATATTAGGGACATACCTTTTGTTTGATTGTTACTTTATTGTATCGTATTGTTAAATTTGTCGTTACATAACGATGAAATATGCCACTGTATGTAATGACTGATTTGGTGTAATTGCGTCGTTAATTATCTTGTATTTTCTATCATCTCACTCTTCAATATATTAAATAATTTTATTTTAGCATTTACCCTATCTTTTATTTTAATAAATTTACCCCGTATCATAATTTTTCTTTATAATATTACAAATTTATTCTTCATATTGCTGATGCATGATATCATCAAACAACGACAAACGATACAATCTATTCAAATATTATATTCATCAAACGATACTGTACAACACAGTACATTATAAAACGACGTGTAACAACCATCCAAACAAGCTGTTAATTAATAGCTTTAATTAATCATACAAGTGTCCATCCAAACTTCTCTTTATCTCTTTAATTTGTTAAATATCTTACTTCATTAACACTCAACTAATTGGAGCAATAAGATTAGATTTGTAAAAAAACAAAATGACTTCTTACTTTTTAAAATGTCAATTATTTAACACATTCAGTTTCCTTAAACGACTAATATTTGAGAGCGGGATGGAGAGTTATAACAAGTAATAATTTTTGGCATGTTATTTGAATCAAGTCAACCCTGCAACTAGATATATATCAAGTAGAATATCATCACTGGCAAACTTCAAGCCATATCTGGCATGAAAAATGCGAAGGGAGTAGCTCTATATTTGATTATAAATACCACAATCCTTCTACATTGGGAAATACAGAAAAACAAATCAACTTTATTTCCTACTTCTAACATTAATACAATGGCTTTCTCAAGGCATATTGTAGTGCTCATTCTTCAATTGATGCTTGTCCCTCTTGCTTTTAACCTTTGTAGTGCACAAGGTTTGAAATATGGCTTTTATAGAAGAACATGTCCTAGAGTTGAATCAATTGTGAGAAAGACCACTGCTCAATTCATATCTAAGGCACCAACTCTAGCTGCTCCTTTGCTTAGGATGCAGTTCCATGATTGCTTTGTCAGGGTATGTTTTTACTTCTCTCATTTTCTTGCAGCTTCTTTATTTTTTTCGATTTCTCGCTTGATATCTGGTACTTACGTTATTGGAGACCGACCAGTCCAGAGACTCACGCCGTGCAAGGCTCGGTGTAGGGGGAAATGCTCCCTACTAGGGTTTCTTGTACCAAAGGCTCGAATTCGAAACCTCTGGTTAAGGGTAGAGGGATCTTATCCATCCCACCACAACCCTACGTATTTGTAGCCTCTAATATTCATGATTTATGATAGAATGATACTATTCTTTAAGCATATAATTTTTTTTTGTGTATTATTAGTATATATTATTCTTGATGTTGTTGTTATTATCATTATTCTTCATTTATATGACATTCTTTAATTTTATTTTAGTTTATTTAAAAAAGAATGACATATTTTTATATTTAAAATCTCTCTAGTTTTGAACTTCTCATTGTTGCCTTAACGACATGCTCTTGTAATCATAGAAATGTGTCGGCATGTTTAGGACAATAAGTTCTAAGATGTACTTTTAATATGTATCAAAATTTTTTATTCTTTCTTAAAGAATGTGTTTAGTCAAATACCGCTTTATAAAATGAAATGGATGGAGTATTATTTTTTTTATTAGAAAATTGTTATTGGAAAGGAATGTCTTCTTGACATACAAAATGTACTTTTTATAGGGATGCGATGGTTCTGTAATGCTAAACTCAACCAAGACTAATCAAGCTGAGAGAGATGCCATTCCAAACCAATCTCTAAGAGGATTCCAAGTGATTAATGGTGTAAAATCTGCACTAGAAAACAAGTGTCCAGGTGTTGTATCTTGTGCAGATATCATAGCCTTAGTAGCTCGGGATGCGGTTTCTATGGTAAGATCTCATGATATTATTTTTTTGATAACCGAAAAATCTCTGACAGTCAGTGGCGTACGATTCAAACCTCAGTGAATAATAAGCTCGCCCTTTTACCTTTCTTCACTTAAATAACAGACATTATTAATTACTACTATGTTTTATCACACTGAAGTTGAAGTGTTAATTATATTTATATAATTTGATTTTACAGATTAAAGGACCATATTGGAAAGTTCCCTTGGGAAGAAGAGATGGGAGAGTGTCAAACATGTTAGAAGCCTTGAACCTTTTACCACCTCCATTTGCTAACATCTCTTCCCTTAAAGCACAGTTTGCCTCTCTTGGTTTGAATGCAAAAGACCTTGTGGTTCTATCAGGTAATTTAATTAGATTTTAAATAGGATTTGACTTATATATATATATTAACATGTTGTTTACTTGCATTAATTCTTTACATTGTTAGTATAAAATTAAACAGGTTAAACTCTTTTAAATATAGTAAGATATAACACATATACTCAATCTCATTATTTGCAAGACTTGGTCAGATGCACCAGCTAATTAGGAGTATGAATGAGCATTGTACACTTGGTGCATACAAGAAAAATCCCACCAAATTTCGAGATTATAACGCTCTAGTAGTTCAAGGTCGAAATAGTATTGTGGCTTGTGATGTGAGGTACAATAATTATTAGAAAATAATCGAGTTAGGGTTATAGCTATAAATGCTACAGACAGTCTAAAGCGATGAATGGAAGTGATTGACACAGGAGCTCCTGTAAGTGTTCTAGTCGGGAGTGACTTGGGGACGAATTTTTAACGTGCTCGGAGAGCCTGCGGATAATTTAGGGCTTCTATAGCTTATACACTTATATTAACTTGTACTATATATAGTTAGTCAGTGTCCAATTCTATTAGGTTACTAATTTATGCTTATCATATAATTTTTCTTGTAATTACTTTATAACTCATGACCTGATTGTGTAAATATTTTAATTATTGTCAGGAGGACACACCATTGGAACTTCTCATTGTAACTCTTTCACAAACAGAATGTACAATTTCACAGGCAATGGTGATGCTGATCCAACAATGGATCCAAACTACATTGCTCGTTTGAAGCTAAAATGCAGTCCAACTGATGTAACAACACTTGTAGAAATGGATCCAGGAAGTTTCAGAACTTTTGATGAAAAATATTACACACTTGTGGCTAAGAGGAGAGGGCTTTTTCAATCTGATTCTGCACTTCTTGATGATATTGAGACCAAAGTTTATGTTAAACGTCAAGCTCTTACCCATGGTAGAACATTTTTCAAAGATTTTGGTAAGTCTATGGTGAAAATGGGCAAGATTGGTGTCTTGACTGGTCAAGCTGGTGAAATCAGGAAACATTGTGATTTTGTTAATTAATTAATTAATCATCTATTGTTTTGTAATAATCTTAATAAATGTAATTCTTGTGGATTACATGTGGCATTTTGACTTCTTACGAGTGTTAAACGGATTTGTAAATAAAGGTTTTTACATGTTAGAGACTTCATTCAGTTTTCTTTTCAATATTTTTCTTATTTTTATATTTATGTTGAAAGGGAAACAAAGCAACAAAAAAAACTAGCTAGAAATTAAGCGAGGGAATGAAACCCCAATAACATCTCTCACAACACGCGAAACAAATACCAAAAGACACAAGCACAAACCATTAATTTCTTCTTAGTATTAATTAGAATAGTTTCCTTTTTTTGTGACATTAAACAACAAAAGATTTCCACGATTCTATTTAGCACAAAAGAGGAACGGTAAATTAACATTCATACAAACTTGTGGCTTTTGTACAACAAGACATTTCTTGGAATTTCGGTAATGATGTTCCATCATGATTTAAAGAGTCACTCAAGTAGGAGAAATGGGAATAACCAGATTTACAAGTGGTAATTGAAAAATAGTCACAGTTTCAAAAGTAATTGAAATTTATCTACTTTTTGTGTAAAGATAAATTTGAAGGAAAACACTATTATAAATTCAAAAATTATTTCAGCATAATATATTGGTCGAATTTTTTACATGTGAATTTCCAGCATAATATACTGGAGTTCCAGCATAATATGCTGTAAGTTCATACACAAGTACATCAATCTCCAGTATATTATGCTGGAACTTTCTATATTGCAGTAAAATAGTAGCTATTTTTTAATGACTTTGCAAATGCTTGCTATTTTTCAATTATTAATTCGAAAACTGGCTAGCCCGTGCTATTTTCACGGCTAAATGTTGTTAACCTAGATGTTTCTCATGCCCAAATTGATAAAGGGAAGCAGAAGGCCTAGTAGGAGATCCGACCCATTTTTTGTATTTGTATTTTGTATTTTACTTTGTATTGTATATATGTATAAAAAAGGTGTGTGGTAGCTGTTTAACCAAAGAATTAGATTCTTAGTCAAAGCTATTTTAAGAAGTACTCGGGCTTCTGATAACCGTATAATAAGAATTAAACTTGTAAATAAGAAAGCAATAAGATCACATAAAGTAAGAATATTTCACTAGTGGTTCGAACGTGTCCATACAAGTGAGATTTTACTCCTTTTTATAGGGAATTTCTTAATATAACGTCTACTCTTCTTAATGAGTGAGCATTAATGAATATTTATATCATTAATGTAATGTTACAATATGTAATCGTAACTGTTGCATGAAGATTAAGTAACGTTTAGCTCATTGATTGAAGATCTATGAATCTGCCCTTTATTCTGCCCTGGTTCATTCTGACCGTGTCTCTTCAACTTCTCAATCAGACTGGAGCTTCCGCTTCTAATTATCTCGTGGGTGTTTACCCCATACCTCTTTGCTCCGTACCTTTTTCCAAGCTTTCATCCAGTTGTCGCCCTTCCATTGTTCCATGTATGCTGCTTTGTCATCCAAGATATTACACGTGTAAGGTCTATTTTTTACCAATACATATAGTACCCCACTTACAATTTATTTATCATTTGGATATTTGGTAAGTGGATACATATTTATGGCGGGAATTTTTTTCCGCCGTTCTACTCATGTCATTGCATCTGTCTCTGAACGTACGCTTCGCTTGTCACTTCTGTTCAATGCATGTGCCACGTGGTGATTCCGGATTGGTTCTGCAATTTATCAACGCACTTTAGGGCTTTTTGTGGCTGCATCAGTCACGAAGTGACAGTTTTAATAATGACTTTCACATCAGTATCTTTTCATTTTTTGACGGATGCCTTCGTGTATAAATACCCATTTTTGCCTTTGCTTCTACGAAAAACTTCTAACTTTCTTTTGTTGCTTGCAAGTCCTTCTTTCATGCAAATATGTCTTCTTTAAATCAAGACCCCAAAAAAGTAATAATAGTCGATGAACTATCTCCTTCTTCTGCTCCGATCCGGAGTAGGAGGGGCGGTAGATTAAGGAGTTTGGGCTCAACACCTTCTAGAGGGTCTTCTTCTTCTCAACGTAACATTACTCCCCCACCAACTTCTAGGGTTATTGTTACTCCATCTTCTTCTAGGGCTAGAGCTTCTAGATCTTCTTCTAAGAGTAGAGAGTCTAGCGAACCACTTCGCGAACCAAAGGTAGATGAGATTGTACCCGCTGAATTTTCTTTCGTAAATGACAATGAAGCCATAAGAAAACAGGTTTCTTCCATGACGTCTCATGATCGCGCTGATCTTTACCCTACTCAAATTACTGAGGGTTTGATTTCTCTTTTGCACAGAGATTGTTATTGGAAATTTGATTTCCGGTCTTGGTCCCCAATGAAAATCAAAGGATAACTTCTTACAAAGCAGGCTATTCTTGTGTATATACCTACCCTTTTACTTTGGGTTTCAGGCCTTCCATCGACCCTGTCATTATAGAGTTTTGTCAAAATTTTAACATGTGTTTGGGACAAAACGGTCCTATCGTCTGGAGGGCAGTAGCATGCCTCAGATATTTGGCTAACTTAGCTTCACTTCCTTTTACCTTTTATCATCTTATTCACCTCTACTCTCCCAAGTTATTCCGCGAAGGAATCTTTACACTTGTGGCTAGGAGTAAGAGAGTTTTAGTCAATCCTGATGATAATAAAGATAGAGGTTGGTATGCCAGGTTTGTTGCTACCCCTACAGGTGGATTAGTAGGTGAATAAAATTTATCCTTCCCTGAGAAGTGGAACTTTGCACGTATGTTTTTGTTTACTCACTTATTTCCTTATTCTTGATAGATGTTCAGTACTGTGACATTTTTTGTCTTTTTTCAGCAACCATGGGAACCGTCGAGGAGATTTTCGATTTCCGTGGTTGGGTAGAAAAATTGTTGTTGATCGCTCCAATGGAAGAACGTTCTCGAAAATACCTTTCTGCAAGGTTTGGTTGGAAAGTAAAAACCCATGGTAGGTTTTATTTTTTACGTTTCCCTTTTCTCTCTTTTTTGAACTTCTCTAATCCCTTTTGTTTGTTAGGGTTTCCCGCTCGTGGTGTCACCGCTGCTGCTATAACTGCTTCAAATATTTCTTTGTCCAAGGGTAAAGAAATTATCTTAAATTCTTCTTCGTCAAAAAAAAAAGTGGGTAGGACTCAAAACTTAGAAGATGAGAGGAGCAGGAGGAAGGCTCGTTGGTTCGTAGGCCACGGGCAAGAAGAAGAGTCATGTCTGATTAAGAATCTGGTCCCCTTACTGGTCCATCTTCCGTGCCTGAGCCCAATCATTCTACCCCTGCATACTCTGAGGAGGAAACTCCTTCTGCAGCCACTAAGTTAGTTGAGCAATTGTTCCATCAAGGTTTTGGCTCAATTTCAGAGGAGACACCTCTTGCCATCTTTCCTCCAACTGCTCCAGTGGAACTTCAGTCCGCCGTGCCTGTTGTTGTTTCTGCTTCCCCATCTGTGCCACCCGTGGCTCCTTCATCTACCCCTACTACCGTGCCTTCTATTATTGAAGTAGGGTCTTCTAGCAATGGGGAGATGAAGCGAATTATGATCGAGATTCCCGTGGAAGGTAGCCTCTTAAAGAAATCAGTCCAGGCGGATGTGTGGTTGAAGCCTTTGATTAGCCCGGTTGAAAAGTCAAAATTGGAAAATCATAGCTCTTTAACATGGATGAATGAGATTGCACACTCATCTTTGAAGGTAACCTTCCTGTTATTTCTTCTTAACACTAGCCTTTACCTTATCTAATTTTCCCTTTTTTTTTTTGTGTAGATCAATCTCATTGGTACAGAGTTGATGAAAAGGATAGTACATACGGAGCAGTTAATGAAAGACCACCGTACCGAGGCTGATAATTGGAAGGAATAATTTGAGAGCCTTCAACTTGATATGGAAGCAATAGAAGAGGAAAAGTGCACCTTAGAGCAGCAGGTTAGAGTAATTGCAGTGGAATTGGTCATCGAGAAGGCTTCATCAAATCAAGCATGCTAGGATAAAAATATCCTAGAGTCTTCCTTTGCGGAGCAACTTTCCCATGCTACTGAAGAGATAATAAGCTTGAAGGCTTTGTTGGACCATAAGGAGGCTTATGCTGGTGATGTGCAATCACTTACTCATACCTAAGAGGACCTCCGTGAATCTTCAAACAAGATTCAGTTTTTGGAAAGATCTCTTGACCCTTTGTAGGCTTCTTATGATGTTACGTGGTTGAAAGAGATGAGCTGAGAGTCGATATTGAACAATGGGAGAAAGATTACGAGGCTCTTGAGGATAAGGCAGTTGTTGGTGCGAGTTGGGCTTATTTGAATGCCCGGCTTGACACATTGACGGAAATGGGCCGAGAAAATTTTGACTTAGAAGATGAAATTTCCTAGACTAAGGAGACGATTGAAAAGTCTCGGCAGAGTCAAAATTTTTCATCACCTAAAGTTGAAGTTCCAATGGGTGATGAGATCGTGCCTGATGAAGCTGTTGCCCAAGCCTCGCCATCTCAAGCTGCTCCTCCTGTTGATGAGTATAATCCTCTCAGTTCCTTGTGAAAGTTTATCAATCCCTCTCTTTTTCTTTTTTTGGAACAATTGATGGTTACCTCCGGTCCTATTTGGGGGTGAAGTTTGGTTTAGTAAGTCCCCAATGACAACTTAGAGGCAACTTTGTATAATCAAATTTGGTTTAAACTAAGTTAATACTTAGTTTTTACCATTATATAATATTAATATTCACATTTCTTAGCATGACTTGTGTTTTTTCAAGTTTTTGTTTTACTCTTAAGTGTTTGCATGCTTTACGTTCGGGTTTTTGTTTTACACCTTTGGTAATTAATTTTGCATTAAAAATACTTTAGTATTTCATGTCTTTTTGAAATAAGCACGATTTATAAAAGAGGACCCTTTTATGAACGACACTTAATGAAGAAGACGTCTCAACTTCATAATGGTGTAAACATACAAAAGAGATAGGAATTCACATATTTTTTCCGAATAATGTTTTGCAGAAAGTCTTTATATTATTCGAACTTTCGTAAAATTTTACATGTGTTTGAGCATCGTCTATGACTCTTTCGTAACTGTTTTCTCTTACAACAGGTTTTGAATAAACACGGGGGTATGAATTTCTTCCCGTAACTAAATTCTGCCTTTAACCTAAACTTTGGTTTATATTCACGAGTATGTTCTTTGTAGGTTTCTGAATCAAGCTTTGTATTTTTGTCTTTGGCTCTTTGATTCTGCTCATCACTTTTGAATTGTTGGGAAAAATGGATCTTTAGGCTTGAACTTTGACTCTTTTGATAGTCTTCTTTGCCTCTTTACATACTGTATAATCCCCCAAGTGTTTGAGCTTTGAAAAATGAAATCTCGAGCACTTGACTATTCCTTTCTTGTGGTCCTTTTCCTAAAAAGGAAAAACATACGAGACTCGAAGGTATATAGTTTAGATGATTAAACGTCCATCAGAAAGTTGTAACTCTAGACCGGGAATTTAGTTTTTTCCTCGTGTCTATTCAGGTCTAATATCATCATCTGGTTATGGGTTAGCTTTTTGCCTATCATCTAAAATGGTTAGTATAATTTTAACTGTACTAAATAAAATTGAACGTAATGATACCTGACCGTGGGTATTCCTTTTCCTTAGAAGTAATATTTCTTCAAGTGAATAACATTCCAACTTGTTGGTAAAATTCTGCCATCCATGGTTTCCAACTCATAGGCTTCTTTTTCCAGCAATACCACACACTTTGTAGGGTCCTTCCTAATTTGGATTTAATTTTCCTGCTCAAGCCTCCTTTGTTGATTGAAAGACTTTCTTAAGGACGTAGTCCCCAATTTTGAAATAACTGAGGTGAGCTTTTCTGTTGTAATATTGATCTATGATTTTCTTTTGAGCTACCATGCGTATTAAAGCAGCTTCTCTCCTTTGCTCGACTAAATCCAGATTTGTTCTCAACTTGTCATTGTTTGTTCTTCTGTTGCTGTTGTGAATCTCATGCTCAGTTCACCAATTTCCACTAGTATCAGAGCTTCTGAGCTGTAAACAAACGCGAATGGGGTTTCTCCCGTGGCTGTCTTTGCAGTAGTTCTATAAGCCCATAATAATGCCGGTAGTTCTTCAGGCCAATTTCCCATAGCTTTTTCCAATCGTTTCTGCAGATTGTTAACAATGATTTTATTTGTTGACTCAGCTTGCCCGTTAGCCACGGGATGATATGGTGACGAAGTGATTCGTTTGATTTGCCAACTTTGGAGGAATTCTGTGATTTGTGAGCCTATGAATTGTGGGCCATTGTCACATACAATTTCCTTTGGTACACGAAAACGGCATATGATGTTTTTTCCATATGAAGTTTTTCACTTCTTTTACTCGCACCTATTTAAAATCATCTTCCTCCACCCATTTTGAGAAATAATCTGTTAATACAAGTAAAAATAGAACGTTTCCTCTGGCTGGGGGTAAAGGTCCTACTATATCCATTCCCCATTTCATAAATGGCCAAGGTGATACAACTGACAGGCCGATGCATATTGTTAGCATACCGGTGACATTTATCGCATTTAGTTACGAATTCTTTGGCATCTTCTTCCATTTTAGGCCAATAGTACCCTACTCTGATTAACGTTTTGACTAAGGACCTTTCACCTGCGTGGTTCCCACAATGTCCTTCTTGTACTTCTTTCATCACGTATTCAGTTTGATTTGGTCCAAGGCACCTTGCTAGGGGACCTCCAAACATTTTCCAATTAGAGTGTCACGAACTAGGAAGTACCGTGCAACTTTTCGGCGAAGTGCTTGAGCTTCTTTCTTATCTTCAGGCATAGTACCACCCTGCAAAAAATTTATAATTTTCTTTCTCCAATCCCAGGTTATATTATTAAATGTTACCTCATTCTTGTCCTGGTCTATTGCTGAATGAAATAAGTGTATCACAATAACATTTTCTTTATTTGTTACATCAGTAACTGTTGCAAGATTAGCTAATGCATCTGCTTCTGCGTTTTCCTCTCTAGGTACTTGCATAGTCTTCCATGATTGGAATTGCCTCACCAGGTCTCGTGGTTTTTCTAGATACTGTTGCATTCAAGTCTCTCTAGCAGTATAAGTCCCCTGCATCTGATTCACCACTATTTGAGAGTCACTTTTGATCACGATCTGCCCAATTGAGAGTTCTTGGTGCTAATTCAAGTCCTGCAATGACAACTTCACATTCTGCTTCATTGTTAGTGATGGGATAACATTTGTAGCCTGCCTTATCTTTTCACATGTGGGTGGTATCAAAACAATTCCCAATCCAGCTCTTTTAATATTAGAAGAGCCGTCGGTGTATAGAGTTCATATTCCTGGATTAGCTCCGGTAAAGATTTGTAATTCTTTTTCTACTTTCGGAATTATGCTAGTGTTAAAATCTGCGACAAAATCGGCTAAAACCTGAGACGTTATTGCAGTTTTTGGTTGATAGACTATGTCATATTCGCTTAGTTCTATTGCCCATTTAGTTGGTCTTCCTGACAGTTCTTGCTTATGCAAAATATTTCTCGAAGGATATGAAGTTACAACAGTAATTGGGTGACATTCAAAGTACGGTCTTAACTTTCTAGATGCCATGATTAAAGCAAATGCTAATTTTTCTAGATGAGAATATCTAGTTTCAGCATCTAATAAGGACTTACTTACGTAATAGATAGGAGATTGCTTACCTTTGTCCTCCCTTACCAGGACTGCACTTACGGCTGTTTCTGCAACAGCAAGATAAATGTATAACATTTCCCCTTCCTTTGATTTAGACAGTCGTGGGGGATTTGACAAATAAGCGCTCAAGTCTTTAAGAGCTTGTCGACATTCTTCAGTCCATTCGAACTGATTCTGCTTCTTTAGCACTGAGAAGAATTTAAAACTCTTCTCTGAAGATCTGGGGATGAATCTTCCTAAAGATGCAATCCTACCTGTTAATCTTTGAACTTCTTTTTTGCTCGTGAGTACATCAATTATTTCTTCAATAGCTTTAATTTGAGCAGGATTTACTTCAATGCTTCTATTTGATACGAGAAAACCCAAAAATTTACCCGATTTGACGCCAAAAGCGCATTTTTCTGGATTTAATTTCATGTTATACATGCGAGGGATCTCGAAAGCAGTTGAGAGATGTTGAAATGATCTTCTACCTGCGTTGACTTTACCGACATGTCATCAATGTACACCTCCATTGTTTTCCCCAGATGTTCCTGGAACATCTTGGTCACTAGCCTTTGATACGTGGATCCAGCATTTTTCAAGCCAAAAGGCATGACTTTGTAATAATAAGTCCCCCCTGTTCGTAATAAAGGGTGTTTTTTCCTCGTCTGAGGGGTCCATTTTTATCTGATTGTAACCAGAATACGCATCTAGAAAGCTTAATAATTCATGACCTGCAGTGGCATCAATCATTTGATCTATGTGCGGTAATGGAAATGAGTCTTTTGGGCATGCTTTATTCAAATCCATATAATCTATGCATACTCTCTATTTACCATTCTTTTTAGGTACCACTACAGTATTAACTAACCAATTAGGATATTTTACATCACGTATTGAATCGGTTTTTAAGAGTTTCTGTACCTCTTCATCAATCACTTAATTCTTGAATGATCCCTGCTTTTTTTTCTTTTGCTTGACAGGTACGAAGGATGGGTCTTCATTTAGTTTATGAGTTATCACTTCTGGGGGTATACCTGTCATATCTGAATGGGACCAAGCAAAACAATCTACTTTAACTTTTAAATATTCAATTAACTTACCTCTTCTGGTCGGGCTTAGCCTTGCTTCTATGTGGATTTTTTTCTCATGCTTAAGATCGAACAGTGGAACAGCTTCGAGCTCCTCAGTTATTGTCTTGATATTTTCATTCTCTTCTCGTTCTTGAATAACATCAGGTAAGGAATCCATGTTCGTATGTCTTGATACGACATCCGTGATGATTTGATTCACCGTGTCTTTATCATTTTCTTCCGCGTCTGTTCGTATTACTCCCTCATCTTTTGATTCTTCCGATATTTCTTTTGTATTGGAATGCATCATTGAGTTGATGTTTCTCGAAGTCTACTGATCACCACGAATATGCTGGATTCCCCATTTGGAAGGGAATTTCATTACCCGATGCAGAGTAGATGGTACTGCATCCATGTCATGGATCCATGGTCTCCCCATGATTACATTATAAGCCCTATCTGTATCTATAACTTGAAATTTCTGTATTGGTAAAAAATAGATTCACACGTGTAATAAATCTGGATGACTCACCAGTCTACGTGGAGCAATGAAGACACGACAGCTGGACGGGACTCTATGAAGAGGTATGAGGCAAAGAGGCACGACAAATCACACCCACATGTTAATTAGCTACAGAAGTCTCAACCTAATTGAGAAGATGAGGAGACACAGTCAAAATGTATCTGGGCAGAACAAAGGGCGGATTCAGAGATCTTCAATTAGTGATCCACACGTTACACAACATTCGCACAATAATTACGGTTACTCATTGTAACGTTACATTAATGTCATAATTAGTCATTAATGCTCAATCACTGAGAAAGGCAGACGTTATATCAGGAAATTCCCTATATAAGGGAGTAAAATATAACCTGTAAGAAAACATCCGAACTACTATTGCAATATACTTACTTTTTGTGCATCTTACTGCTTTCCATTTACAAGTTTGCCTACAATTATAATTTTATTCTTTGGTTATCAGAAACCCATGTTCTTCTTAAAATAGCTTTTGGCAAAGAATCCAATTATTTGGTTAAAAAAGTTTGTTCCGTTACCGGGAATCTGATAATCTTTGTTTGCGTTTCAAGCGATATCCTCTGAACTATGTTGAACTCCAACGACAACAACCAGCAAAGGAATGGAACCCCAGTTCCATAGCCTTCAAGAACCCCACGTGGTTCAAGGGAACAATCCCCAGAAAGATCCAATAACAACACTGATAATAATGATCAAACGGTGGAACAAGACCGAGTAAAGCAAATGATTGCAGAGTATGTGAGTCAAGCTTTGCAAGAATTTGCGAGGGGATTACCGGCAGCGTTACCTGCACCACCGACACCACCCCCCAATAATACCATCACCAAGGCAAATCCTCAATCTGGGTTGACAAACTCAGAAAGGGGAGATACTCCTAATGAATCTCTCGAAGCGAGACCAGGTATATCTAATAACTCTGAAGTACATACTTTATTACTAACTTTGCAGAAACAGGTGTGTTTAATCAAAGAATTATATCCTTTGACTAAAGCTATTTGTAAGATGAACGCGAGTTACTGATAATCAAAGAAATCGAGAGAAAATGAATAATAGACAATATTGCCGCAATATAGAAAAGCAAAGTAGATTGTATTCGAGAATCAGATGCCTTTACAAGTTGTATTTCCCTCTCTTATATAGGAGATTCCTTGATATAATGTAAAACTCTTGCTATGGTTGCCCATTAATGACTAGTTATGACATTAATGAGGCGTTGAAAGGATAACAGTAATTGGGGTACGGTTACATAACGTACAAGTAATCAATTATGGGTTCTTGAATCTACCTATAGCTTTGTCCAGATTCATTCTAACCGTGTCTCTTCCCTGTATTGATCAGGTTGAGTTTCCCGTGGCTGATAAGCTTGAGGGTTTATTGAATCGTGCCTCTTTGTTCCTTACCTCTTCAAAGAGTCACATCCCGCTATCGCGTTCTCCTGTTTCCACATAACTGGCTGAGTTGTCAAAAGTTGGCTTACGTGTGAAACTCTTTTTTACCAATACATATAGTCCCCCCACTTACCATATATTTATCGATTAATATTTGGCAAGTGGATACTCATTTATGGCGGGAATATTTTGCCGCCGCTTTACCTCGAAACATTGTATCCTTCTCTGAACCATATGCGTCGTTTGTCACTTCCATTTAATGCTCATACCACGTGTCCTTCTCAGATTGGTTCTGCATTTACTCATCACCTTTTAGGGCTTTTTGCGGTTGTGTCAGTCCTGAAGTGACACCTTCAATTATGACTTTTCATCATTATTTTTCTTTTTTTCCATGTTTGACGGTTGTCCTCAAGTATAAATACCTTTCTTCTTTTCTTTGCTTCCACGAAACACTTTCTAACTTTTTCTTTTGTAAAGAACTTTCTTCTTGCCTTTGTAAACATGTCTTATTCAAATAAACCTCAAGGAGTAATAAATATTGAAAATTTAACGCCATCTTCTGCTCCGACTAGAGTCGGAGGGGTGGAAGACTTAGGAGTCTAGGATCCACTCCTTTTAGAGGCTCATCTTCTTCTCAGATAGTTCCCTCTCCTTCCGCTAGGTCTCTAGTTTCTCCGATGTTTAGGGCTTCTCGGTCTTTGTCTAGAGGTAGAGGTGAACGCCTTCGTGAACCTGGAGTTGATGAAATTGTCCCTGTTGAGTTTGTCTTCGCTAGTGATAATCAAGTTCTTGTAGACCAATATTCTTCCCTTGAGACTGTCGAAAGGTATCCAACCCTTATAACTAGGGTCAGATTTCCCTTGTTCGTAGGGAATGTTTTTGGAGGTCTGATTTCCCTGTCTACATTTCGAATAGTAATCAAAGAATAACTTCTTACAAGACGAGATATTCTTTTGTTTATACGTACCCTTTTAATTTAGGGTTTAGACCTCCCACTGACCCAGTCATAATTGAATTTTGCCATTTTTTCAATATCTGCTTAGGACAAGTTGGTCCGCTTGTGTGGTGAGTTGTCGCATGTCTTAGGATTTTAGCTTCTTTAGCCTCGGTTCCTTTTACTTTCAACCATCTTATTCATCTCTACTCTCCTACCTTGTTTCGTGAAGGGGTTTTTACTCTGACTACTAGGAGCAAAAGAGTGCTGGTAACCCCTGGAGATGATAAGGATAGGGGTTGGTACCTCTGGTATGTTGTTGTACCCATTGTTGGTTTAGTGGGTGAAGAAAATATTCCCTTCCCTGAGAAGTGGAATCGCGCACGTGAGTATGCTTTAGCTCAAATCTATTTGCTTTTCCTCGTTCTGACTTGAGATGTTTTACTAACACCGTATCTGTTTCTTCTTCTTTCAGCAATCATGGATACAGTTGAGAATGTCTCCGGTATCCGTGATTGGGTAGAAAAATTATTGTCCGTTGCTCCTTTAGAAAGGAGATCTTGGAAGTACCTCTCTGGGAGGTATGGTTGGCATGTAAAGACCCACGGTAAGTGAAGCTTTTGTTCTTGCTTCTTTCCTTACTCGAGTCTTTTCTTTCTTTGTCGCTTAACTTTTTCCCTTTTGATAGGGTTCTCTACTCGTAGGGTGTCTGCTTCATCTTTCCCGAAGATGTCTTTGGCTCAGGCCCTAGAGATTATTGGTTCATCTTCCTCGGAAGATGGGTGAATCTCATTCCGTATAAAAAGAAGAAGAAGAAGAAGGGGCTTTAGTACACAAGCCACAGAGAAGGCGGGTGGTTTCAGATGACGAGTTTACACCCGTGACCTTGCCTTCCGTGTCTGTGTTTGATCCCTCTACCCTTGAAGATGTCTCACATTCCCCTATTCATAAGTCTGTGGATTGCCTATTCCATGAAGGTTTTGACCTTGCTTCTGACGATGTCCCTTTGGCTGCTGTCTTTCCTGCTTCTTTAAGAGAAGCTGTCTCCTCTGCTCCTTTTTCTATTACGGCTTCTGCTGTTACTTTGCCCGTGGCTTCCTCAACTCTTCAACCCTCCGTGCCTACTGCTTTATCCGTGGCTTCTCCAGCTCCTCAACCCTCCGTGCCTGTTGCTGTTTCATCTCTGCCTGCTTCATTTTAGTGCTGAAATAGCTAAAACTAAGGCAGCCATGGAGAAGGCTCAACAAGGTCATAACCTCACTTCACCTAATGGTGAGACTCCAGCCGCTCATGCCTCTTCATCCCTAGTTGCTCCCGCTCCTTCTGCCAGTGAAGTCAACCCCCCTCTTGAAGAAGTTTAGTTGGTTCACCCCCTTTTTTTTTTCTTTGTCTCAATTGGTGGTTACCCCCAGTCCCATCGGGGGTAAATTTGGATTTCTTTAAAGTCCCCAAATGACAACTTAGGGGCACCTCAATGTATAAAATTTTTTATACGGCTAAGTATAAGTTAATACTTAGTTTCTGCTTAGCCGTTTTAATATATTAATGCTAGTATGACTTTTGTTGAGTTTTTGTTCAACTCTTTAAGTCTTTTGCATACTTCATTTTTCGAGGTTTTTATTTTACCTCTGAATTTTTGCATATAGAATTCTTTAGATTACTCGTACCTTTTCGTAATAGGCACGGTGTCATATTAAATGTGTGCCTTTTTGTAGTAGGCATAATTTATGGCAGAGGGCTCTTTATAATTGACATGAAGAAGACGTCTCAACTTCATGATAATGCAATAGAGTGATAGAAATTTTACACATGTTTAAGAATGTTTCCAAGAAAAGTTTTTTGTTTGAAATTCCATGGCATTTTACATGTGTTTGATTATCATCTAAAACTCATGTTGCAACTGTTTTTGTTTAACAAATTTGATATACTCTTGTATTTCGGAACTGTTTTTCATAGGTAATAGTTTTTCGATATTAATACAAGGGAACAACTGTTTTTCACTAGTAACAGTTTTTATAAAGATTGGGGTTTTTACCTGCAACTGTTTTCGTTGGAAACAGTTTTCTAATAAGTACGAGGAAAATGTTTTCTTATTCGTAGCTGTTTTTATTTGAGAACAATTTTCTGAAAATACAAGGATTTAGATCTTTCATCCTAAATTGTTTTATTTGATAACAATTTTTTTGAATGAGTATACTGATGATTATCTTTTACCCCTAACTGTTTTTGTTACAACAACTTTGAATAAGTATAAATATGTACATTTCTTTCTCGTGACTAATATTTTGCCTTTCAACCTGAACATGTTCGAAGGTTTTGGCTTTTTGCATTAGGCTTTGTATTTGGATGACTCTTTTGATCTCTTTCGATTCTACTCGTATCACTTGTCTCGTTGGGTAAATGGGTCTTCAGGCTCGAGCTTTTGACTTTCTGATAGTCTTCTTTGATTCGTCTTAGCCTTCCATATTGTATAGTCCCCCAAGTGTTTGAGCTTTGAAGAATGAGATCTCGAGAACTTGACTATTCCTTCCTTGTGGTCCTTTTCCTGAAAAGGAAAAAAATTCCTGACTCAAAGGTATATAGTTTTTTAGATGATGACTGCTTAACCCTTTAAAACGTCCATCAGAAAGTGTAACCCTAGACCGGGAATTGTGTTATTTCCTCGCGTCTTTGCAAGTCTAATATCATCATCTGGTGATGGGTTAGCTTTATGACTGACCAGGGGTATTTTTTTTCTTAGAAGTAATACTTCTTTAGGTGGATGGCGTTCCAGCTTGTTGGTAGAACTCTGCCGTCCATAGCTTCCAACTCATAGGCGCCTTTCCCTACTATGCCTCGGATTTTGTAGGGTCCTTCCCAGTTTGGATTTAGCTTTCCTGCGCCTGCTTCTTTCGTTGATTGAAAGACTTTTTTGAGGACGAAGTCCCCAATCTTGAAGTACCTGAGATGAGCTTTACAGTTGTAATAACACTCTATGATTTTCTTTTGAGGTGCCATCCGTATCAGTGCTGTTTCTCTCTGTGGTTCGAGCAAATCCAGATTGGTCCTCAATTCGTCGTCGGTTGCTCCCTCCATGGATGTTGAGAACCTTATGCTTGGTTCACCAATCTCCACAGGTAATAAGGCTTCTGAGCCATAGACAAGTGCGAACAAGGTTTCTCCCGTGGCTATTTTTGAAGTTGTTCTGTATGCCCATAATACCGCTAGTAACTCATTAGGCCAGTTTCCTTTGTCTTTATCCAGCCGTTTCTTTAGATTGTTGATGATGACCTTATTCATTGACTCAGATTGACCATTAGCCACAGGGTGGTATGGTGTTGAAGTGATCCGTTTGATTTGCCAGCTTTCAAAGAATTCTGTGATTTGCGAGCCTATGAATTGTGGGCCATTATCGCACACGATCTCCTTTGGTATTCCAAAGCGGCATATTATGTTTCTCCATATAAGCTTTTAAATTCCTTTACTCGCACTTGTTGGAACGCTTCTGCCTCTACCCATTTTGTAAAATAGTCGGTTAGCATGAGCAAAAACCGTACTTATCCTTTAGCTATGGGAAGAGGTCCCACTATGTCCATACCCCATTTCATGAAAGGCCATGGGGATATTATTGGATGCAATAATTCCGCTGGTCGATGCATGTTATTGGCAAACCTTTGGCACCTGTCGCATTTGGATATGAAGTTCTCGGCTTCTTCTTCCATCGTAGGCCAATAGTATCCAGCTCTGATTAGGGTTTTCACTAAGGATCTCGCCCCTGAGTGATTTCCACAGTGTCCTTCGTGGATTTCTTTCATCACAAATTTCGTTTGTTTTGGTCCGAGATATTTAGCTAGTGGTCCTCAGAATATCTTGCGATAAAGCGAGTTGCGAATAAGGTAGTACTGTGCAGATTTGCGGCGAAGTGCTTGAGCTTCTTTCTTGTCTTCAGGTACGGTGCCATTCTGCAAAAAATTAAGAATTT
>MDKJ01124006.1:0-10833 GCA_005239525.1 Nicotiana knightiana | reverse complement strand
GGCCTCGGGCCCAAATACAGGTGTTCAACATTCAGGAACTTAGAATAAGGAACTGAGAATCATGATGCGGAAATACTGAACCATACTGAGTTACATGATACCAGAATAATGAATAGGACTAGACTGAGACATGTATTATTGAACCGATTATGAACACTGAAACTTCAACTGTTTATGAAATGCTGAGTAAGTTGTACTGAGACTCAAGGATATCAAACCCAAGTCTATATTGAATACGAACTGAGCTCACAACGTTAAGAATGAAAGTCATGAACGAGTTATGAAGCTAGAGAATAAAAGTTCTGCAACTATTCAAGGAACTAGGCTTAACTATATTTCTGAGGCAATTAGTAATGTCGTAAAAGAAATGTATTGTAGGGAGAATCAATAACATTCCCAAATATAGAGAGTTAGCCTCACATACCTTAATTTCCTGCTCTTGAGCGTAATACGACGTTTGCCAATCCTTTCAACTTTAATCTATATCAATACAAGTCAAAGGGATTTCATATTAGCAATACTACTCATGTTTTGGTCTCTTAGGCATTTTATCAAACACTTGGTGGCATAAAGCTTCATAGCCCTTATTAATGGTGTTTCTACACCCAATAACCCATCATCTTACTCCTAGATAAATTCTAATGTCTCAAATGGCTATAATCAATACCATTCTTTATCACCCGTAAGGTAAACAACACTCTTAACCCAAAAATCAACAATCAACAACCCAAAACCTATAGCCTTTCATATTTTCTATCAAACCTATCAACACATAACTCATGAACTAGTGTCACGACCCGATTTCGGGGTCGTGATGGTGCTTGTCATGGAAACAGGCAAGCCGCCCTTTTTATCTAGGCTAAATTCAATTTCCAGTAAAAAAAATATGATTTTAAACGAATTTATTGATAATACTAAGAACTTGAAGTTTAAAAACAATATTTGAAACAAAAAAAATTTAAAATCTCCAACCCCGGATCCGATGTCACTCAGTCATGAGCTACTATAATATAAAGCAAAGAAAAGGAGAAATGGACAACATTGTCACAAAATAAAGAACAACAGGTAGAATAAGAAAGAGAAGGAGAGGTCGCGATCGCCCGCTACTACCTCGACAACTCCAATGAAAACTCTGACAGCTGCTCAATGTCCACTACCGGGTCCCGGTGTACCTGGGTCTGCACACAAGGTGCAGGGGGTAACGTGAGTACACCAAATCAGAAGTAACGAACCCAAACTATAGGCTGAGAGGTAGTGACGGACTAAACCTCAAAAATTAAAGCATTATCGTACAAAATTTAGGCATGTTCATAGTTTATCATAAAATAACAACAGAATATACTAGATATACCTCTATATGTTGTACATGCCAACATGTCACAATGTGAAAATACACATAGTGCTCACAACTCTCCCACAGAAGTCCACTCAGTACTATATATGGCTCTCAGGCCCAGGGAAGTTCAATCCCGGAATATGTATAAACACCGGTGACCGTAGTCACTCCCTACTGAGAAAAAAGGCCAGTCCATTCCCCACGGAGAAGATCCATCTCCAGAATACAACACTCGGACAATATCCATATCCAGGGAAGCTCAGCTTCGGACAAGATCCATGCCCAGGGAAGATCCATCCCTCACATATCATCAGCTTCAGACAAGATCCATGCCCAAGGTAGATCCATCCCTCACATAACATCAGCTTCGGACAAGATCCATGCCCAAGGAAGATCCATCCCTCATCATCAATGCGCTCACTGGGGGTGTAAAGACTCCGGAGGGGCCCTAGTGGCCCAAGCGCCATATCAAGCCAACGAAGGCATGATTTAAATATCGCTGCGGTGTGCAGTCCACTCTCAAAACCATTTCAATAACATGCTCTCGTCCTCACTCAGTCATTACTCTCCAGTCTCACTCACATGGATCACAGATGCCTCCATTAGCCCGAAATAATGATAAGTATGCATATAATTGACAATACTGAGACTGAGATATGAAGTGATATGTTATGACAGGACTGAGTATATGAAATCAATTTATCACAAAATGAGACAGTAATATACGACCACTCGGGTCTCAGCATTTTCGGCGTGAAGCCTAGCATCTATACTTAACATGATTTCTAACAGGTTCAAAATTACCACATTAACAGAAGCACAGATATCATCAGGGAATAATCACTGAGCGGTGCCATGGCATAAGCCAGGCCACAAATACTCGGTGCACCTCTGCATGCCCGTCACGTGGCATGTGCGTCACCTCAACAATAGTCATAAATCATTTAGCTCGGGGTTTCGAACCCTCAGTTCCAAGTTTGGAAGCGTTACTTACCTCAAAACCGACTAATATTCTACTCTGTAGTGCCCTTGCCTCTAAATTTGTCCTCCGCGTGCTCCAAATCTACCAACAATCAGATGTATATCATTATAATGTGCTAAGGAACTAATCCCAATCGAAATTTATCAAAAATACTCAAAAATCCCGAAATTGGTCAAACCTGACCCCCAGGACCACGCCTCGGAACTCGATAAAATTTACACCACAAGAAAACTCGTCCTCCCACAAGTCTATACATACCAAGAACACTGAAATCGGAGTCCAAATGACCCCTCGAATTCCCATTTTAAAGCCTCTTAATCCCAAGCCCTAATAACCCAATTTGCACTGATTTTCCCCTAATTTTCCACCATAAATCCGAACTTTAATCACATATAAACGAGTTTAGAGTCCAAAAACCTTACCTCAATGAAGAACTACTGAATCCCCTCTTCAAAACCCTTCAAAAGCTTCAAATCTGGATGAAATATTGAGAAAAATAGCTAAAATTCGCGAAGGCATGCTTTTATACTCTCTGAATAGTGGCTCCGCACCTGCGACCACTTACGCGCACCTGCGGTCCCAGGTGCGCACCTGCGGAAAGAACCCAAAGTCCTCAGCCTCCGCACCTGCGCTCGAACTCCCGCACCTGCAGCTGCGCAGGTGCGGTAATTACCTTGCACCTGCGAGAATCCTTCAACCAGTCAAACTTCCGCATCTGCGGAGCTTCGTCCGCTCCTGCGGGCCCGCACCTGCGGCTCCTCTTCTGCATGTGCGAAAACACCAGCACAAGCAACTTCAGCAACAACAATTATGCTTCAAACTCCCCGTTAACCACCCAAAACCATCCCGAACCCCTCGGGACCCCAACCAAACATACTAACACGTTACATTTGATCATTCAAGCTTAGTTGCACTCTCAAAACACCAAAACTAACATCGAAACACCAAAATCACATTGGATTCAAGCCTAAAAACTTTCAATTTCTAAAATCGACCAATGATGCCGAAATTATCCAAAATAACTTCGATTGACCTGAAATTTTGCAGACATATCCAAAATGACATTACGAACCTACTCCAACTGTCGGAATTCCATTCCGACCCTGATAGCCTATTTTTCATTGCCGACCAGAAATCACCAAAAACTAACTTTCGCCAATTCAAGCCTAATTCTACACCGGTCCTCACCAAAATATTCTGAACACACTCCTAAGTCCCAAATCACCTAACGAAGCTATACGAGCCATTAAATCCGCATTCTGAGGTCCTTTACCAATAAGTCAACTCCGGGTTGACTTTTCCAACTCTAGGGCTACTTTTAGAGACTAAGTGTCTCAATTCCTCCTATAACCACTCTGAACCCAGACTAACCAACTCCAACACATCAATAACAGTACAGCCAATCTATGACAGGGCAATAATAGTAATTATCATGAAATTTCTACGTAAAGACCGACCGGGTCGTTACAACTAGAGTCTATAATCATTATCCAATGGTGGAATCAATTCGAGGGTGAAAACATTACCTTTTTGAAGTTCAATCCCCTTGAATTCGAGTTCTAGGGTTCCTTCTCTCAACTATGATGTCCCAACCGAATATCTAATGATTTGGAGGATTTACCCATGTTAATAAGATGTTGGGGAATTGAAATAAACTTAGAATCACCATTAGAACTTATCTTGGGTGGTGGAGGGACCCTTAAGGAGTTAGGTTTTTGAGAGCTTTCCTTTCTAGAGAAAGTTTTTATGTTTTGGGGCTGTGGGGGGATGAAATAGGGTTAAAAAACTACTTCTCATGTCGTCCACCGTGCCCTAGAAGGCCTGACCACGGTCCCGACCACGGCAAACAGCTGGAGCACAGCCTCACGACCGCGGTCGCAGTGGAACGCGGTCGTACGCGGTGGATAGGAATTGTTCTATAATTCTATCATAACTCTTTCAACATATCTTTGTTTGCGCTCCACAATATATAGTCGTAAAGATATTTCAAAAGTATACAACCTTTATTCTTTGAGTTTTTCCAAATTCCTTGCATATTTTCACCAAAATCTGCTGGAAGACTGACCTTCTGCAAACTTAGTCGATTTTGTCGCTTATGCACCTCACTTTCCATCTTGATTTTGAAATAAATATTTTCACCCATACTCATCCCGATAGGACTTCATATGTCTAAGATATAACATTACTACTCATTTAACACATTCATATCTAAGCCTAATTTACGGGGTGTTACATTATCTCCCCCTTGGGATCATTCGTCCTCGAATGATTGTCCTGGTTGTAACTTCTGCTAACTCCGAACCTTAAACGGGTCTGGGGGAAACATGAACTTTCATTAACACTTTCATACTAAACTGAATGAATACATGATTACTGAACTGTTGGTACTGAACTTAATGGCTGCTGCATTGACTGAATATTGGTCTGCCATGGATACATGAATACAAAACTAACATGGATATTTGAATATTGAACTGGCATGAATATTTGAGAATCAAACTAACATCAATATCTGAGTACTAAGCTGGCATAAATATCTAAGTATTGGACTGATATAAGTAGCTGAGTATTGAACTTGTCGCTCCCCCTCTTTCCTCGCGGAGATCGGGTTTATGACATTCGGTTGAGACAACTCTTTCCTTTTGGGAAAGGGGTTTGTTTTTTTGAGAGTCGCCACCTAAAGATTTTTAAAGGTGCATTAGGACACCAAAGGGGTTCATTTACAACTACGTTGTTAACCAGAGATAGGGTAAGGGCTTGAAATTATCCTAAGGGGAAGGTGTTAGGCACCCTTTAGGATCCACAAGTGTGGTTCCTGGCAAAACATTTTTTGTGAATTTGTACGGCTTAGCAAACAAACAAATAAAGGCTCAAATAAGAGGGGATTTAAGTCTTAAGCATGCAGATGTTTGAAAATAGTAAAGAAGGTTAGATTTTCATAGGTTACGATCTAAGCATATAAAGGGTATCCTAGGTTTATACTAATATGGATCACATCAATGCAATACCCGGTATGACACTCCTCGAAGAGGGGCTACACGTGGTATTAGCGCACCGGTCATCATATCCATATTCTACCCTTTCCCACCCTGTGAAGGTAATTAAAGTGTGTGTTGGTCACAAACTCTATTGCATGATGTTACCCGTACCTTCCTATTAGTCCCGGAGGAAATTATGACTCCTATCCTAAAGGGAGGTGCTAGGCAGACCCTCAGGTTTTAAAGGTAAAAATTACTAAGGCGACACATAATAAAACATATAGGACTTCAATTAAGGGGAGCATGGAAAGCAAATAAAAGGCTCAAGTATAGCTCCACACATAGTACACATAAACAACATGACTCATACACAGTTAAGGTCCAGATTCACAGATCCTAAGCATGGTATCTAAGTGATAACACAAAGACAGATTTATTGCATAACTCAGTGAGGAAGTCTTAATCAGGCTTGCCTACTGGTTTTAAACATGCTGACAGTTGAACACTAATCACAAAGGACAGTTCTGGTTTTATTTCTTTATGGTTGATTACCTAAGACTGTCCTAGGCATGTAGCAGTTAATCAGAATTGATGACAATTTCAGGTCGTTATACCTAATAACATGCAGTTCTAGGTGTTACAAGAATTCAGAGACTAATTACCAGTTTGTTAGAGCATGAGGACTGTTTTATATATCTATATTTAAACTAGGTGTGATTTGAGTAAGTATGACCATAAGGCATGATTTCTAATGCAGCATGATAACTTAAACATAATTTTTCTAAATGAATGCAAGATCACAACATTATGCACAACTTCAGGAATAGCACAGGTGACAGATTTTAATCGTTGTTTACCTAGAACAAGATCTCTACCTGTATATCATGATGAGACATGATTGCAGTTTTTGTTACCATTATTTATTCTAGGACAGGACTTCTAAATGAAGCTTCAGGACACGTTTATATGAGCAGAATCACATAACAACAATTTACTTAATTATTTGTCCAATAGGCAGGATCTCTAAGTGAGGGCAATGAATGATGACATGCTAAAAGGAAAACAGTATATATGAGCCTAAGTATCATGATATCTAATGCATTGGATGTTGTACCTAAACATGGCTGCTATTGCGCATAGAAAAAATAAACCTAGAAACATGGTCTCTACCCTTAATTATACTACAACATGCATATCACCCACCCATTTTCTCTATCCGACCCTAGAGTTGTTTACAATTAATTATTACAGACCATGGGATATGAATTACACAACCGAAATAGAAGAAAAATAAGAAGTTAGCTATAGGGAGCCCACAGAATAGGCCCATATCTCCATGTCCTCAATGCCAAGTAATGTTTCACAGCCTTTTCATAATCCGGTGTGTCAGAGTTCCCTAAGGACCTCAAGGGATCCCGGGAAGTGCTCACACCCAGATTTCATAGCCAAGATAGAGTAAGTGCAGCGTGGAAGAGCCAGCCTTAATGTGTCAGAGTTCAGAGGGAGCTCATAAGGGTGCCTGAGCAGTCACACATTAAGGGGGCAGAACCTAGACTTCTAAGAGTATGTGAGAGTGCTTGATATAGTTTAGAAAAGAGTTGAATTGAAAAACAGTTTGAAAATGGTTTTGGAGAGTGACATAAGAGTTTGCTTTGGTGAAAACCAGTTTGAAAGAAGGTGAGTAGGACAATCTGAGAATCAGAATAGCACACATAAACACAAACATGTGAAGGGGAATTGGGGACAAGTTGTTCACATGTGAAAGCACATTTTGCACACTGGTAGAAATCAGAGAAATTATTACAGGACCTAAACAGTCACAACACATTCTATCACAAAATGTTCATGCCATGAGCTTAACAGCATTAGATTGAGGGATGCCAAATGGGTTCACACATTAAGTTCAGGGAAGGGGTTCAGGATACTTAGTAGCTAGGGGGTCATGAATACATGTTGATAATGTACTAGGGTTAGGGAGTAAGGCAGAATTGTAGTAAACAAGTAAGAGAAGCAGTAGACATGCTGAAATAAGGGAAGGGTAATCACATCAATGAACTAGCAAAGAGGCATGCTAATAGAAAGGTAAACAGCAGAACCATAAGTAAAAGCATAAAAGAAATAAGAGAAAGTGCACTACGAATAAAAACATGTTGTTTTGGATGCTGCAAATCAAATAAAAGACATACCAGTCTAGAGTGATAGAATAGAACAGTAGTGTTCAGGGAAGTAGAGCAATAGGACAGTAGTGTGCAGAGCAATAGAGCAGTAATGTATTAGAGCAATAGAAAAGTAGAGCAGCAAGTTACTCAGTCTTGGCTTTCAGCCGACTGAGTAGCCAGTAGTCAATAAGAGAAGCAAGAGAGAATGTGTAGGAAAGTAAGAGAGAGCAATGAGTATGCTTGTGTGTGTGTGTGTGATGTTAATGAAAGAGTAGTGTATTTATAGTTTAAAACGGGCAGAAGAATAAGGTAAAATAACAGCTTCAGCAGTAATTATTGGAGTATCAATCAATTAGAATCAAAATGGTAAAAGGACTTCCTTTAATTAAGGAGTCATACTTAGACGGTAATAAGCAGGTTTAAAAATAAGGAAAGGAATCTTGAAAGCTGATTATAACACATAAGGAAAGCAGCCTATGTATAGTATAGGTATATCACATGTAAGTAAGGCCAAGTTCAGAATTCTATTTAAGGAAAATATATGTAAATTAATTTGACAGCAAAATCATTTATGGAAATAAGGTAAGAAATAATTTATATTCTGGAAATCAATGAGGGAACCCTCGATTAAGGTCCTAATTATAGGAAATCAATATCAATCAAGGAAAATATCACACATTAGCGGGATGGTCATGATACAAACAAAGAGAAACAGGAAATTAGCACGTCTTAGTTAAGGAAATACTCAAAAATCAGTAGAGAACATTATGCAAAATCAGTGAAGTATCAATCATAGAGATCAGGGATTCACAAATAGAAAAGATAGCACTGATTTGTCACAACATTATGAGAATAAGCGCAATAAACATATAATAGACAAAAATCAGAACCATAGGTAGACTAGTAAGGTAAAATCATATAGAAGTTAGGGATTCGTATAGAACACCGTACGAATCACAACATAGACATGATATAAGCAAAAGTAATCGAATCCAGAAAGACTAATAGGCAAACATGGGGTAAAATCACAAAATCACGAAGTATTCATGAGAACACAGTAAACATAATAGAACAGGTAAACATATTATCACAAACAAACTCAGAACCACAGATTGAAACTGAGAACTTTGGGGTTTTTAACAAAATGAATCAGACAAAATGGGGAAAAACTCACATAAACGTTTAACATGATGAAAACCATAGGATAGTACTAAAACAGAAATAAGAGCATTTTTTTAAAAAGAGGTTAACAACCCTAGTTTCGAATATGAAGAGTCATTTTAGAAAAATCGAAAAAACCATTGAAAACACCAAAAATGGCTCATAATATGCCAAGATCTGTTACAGTTCTAAGAAAATCAGAGACTAGTAATTAGGGTTTCACAGAGACAACCCAAAGAGAAGGAGAAACGGCTTAGAAACCACTCGTTCTAGCCGGAAATAATAGAATCTTACTCGGACGGCCATGCATGGATGGAGAACGGCATATGAGATCATGGGAGGTAAGTGAAATGCCTCTGGTTCTCTTGAAAATATCAGGACAGCATCAATCCGATGTAGGAGGAGAGCCATAGGCTAGGGGTGGTGGTGAGACCACCATGGTTATCGGAAAACCAACGGCCGGTGAGGAGAGCTAGGTTTAACAGGGAGCGTTTTGAGAGAGATGTAACGGCAGAGTGAAGGAGAGAATGTGAGGGGGAAAGGGTAGTCTTTAGGGTTTATTTTAGGTAAGGGGGATTTGGACCGTTGATCAATTTTGATCAACGGCCATGATTAAGTTAGGGATTGGGTCGGGTAGGATAAGGCATTGAGCCTGGGATATTTGGGCCATTTAATTGGGTTGAGGATCAGATTAATTTAGGCTATAATTAAAATAAAAGGGGCTAGCTGTTAAATACCTAATTAAATTAGATAAAACAATTTATAAAAATAGCTAATAATTGTATAAAATGAAATTGATGCTTAAAAAATAAATTAAAATGACTGATTAGCATTCAAAAATAAAAAATGACTAATTACTGGATAAAAAATAGTATGAAACATATGATTGGGGTATAATTGCAAAGTTATTGCAATCATAGCCAAAAGTGCCAATTTGGTTAATTATGAAATAATTTGGTCTTAGTAGGACGCTAAATAATAAATTAAATCAAGAAATGCTTTTGAAATTGTTTGTAATGCAATTTTGTAATTAATTATTAGAAATAAAATACTGGATAAATTAAAATAAATTAATAAAAATATGGGAAAATTATAGAAAAATACCAATTGCTATGAAAGCATATTTTTGAAGGTATATATGCAATTTTAAAATATTATGGGACAAATTGGGTATCAACTGACTTGAATATCTGAGTATTGAACTGACATGAGTATGTGAGTACTAGAAACTTGAATGTTATAACGTGACACGTGACATACTGGTTGCACCACCACTAATTCTGGTGGAAACTCCAAGTCGTAAGCTAATTGACCGATCCTTCGCAAGATTCTATACGGCCCAATATAGTAGGGACTATGCTTCCCCTTCTTCCCAAATCTCATAACGCCTTTCAAAGGCGAAACTTTCAGAAACACCCAATCTGATCATGCTTTAAAAATGAGTGAGATAATCATGTTATAAATTCCATACTTACAATCTCCCCTCAAGGGTTTGTGTATTCTATGGTATGGTAACGAACTAGGTTTCCTGTTGCTCGACTTTCACTTGCTGATAATTCAGGCACTTGGCCACAAAGTCTGTGACGTTCTTTTTCATGTTGGTCCACCAACAGACCTCCTTGGTCATGATGCATATTTGGGGAACCTGGATGGAAAGAATACCTGGAATTTTGGCCTCTAACATGATCTTCCATCTTTAAGTCCATCTATGTCTAGAACACACAATCTGTCTTGGTACCTCAAAGTACCATCATCTCCCCCTTATTCAAAAGCCATCGTCTTATACTTGTGAATCTCCTCTTTCAACTGCAACGCATAGGGATCATCAAATTAGTTCTCCTTCTCTTCAGCTACTTAGGTGGAACAAGTCTTGTTCTAGACAACAACTCTGTCGTCTTCGGAGTCCGAAGTCGAACTCCTCTTGGCTGGTGAATTTTCTTTCACCAGAGTTCTCTTATCTACCTCAATCATGAGTTATACTTCCCACACTTGATTATCTTCTTAAGCACTTCCTGAAAATAGTTATAGTACTATTGTGAACTAAGTCTTTGACATGTACTCTAAATTTTAGAGTCCCGTGCAATGGCACTACCCTCATAACACATAAATAGGCATGATTTTGTAGCTTTTCTTTGATCACTTTATCATCAATATCTAAGCTCGGTGATCATTCTACTCGCTTTGGGTTTCTTACACATGCTAGACATAATCCCTATG